>CAUYON010055110.1:0-25271 GCA_963573935.1 Arctocebus calabarensis
CTGTCACTCTGTCTTCACTTGAGGTCCAGACCAAGGAGGTGAGCTTGCTAGGGTGACCCTCAATAGAAACTGGTCACCCCAGAGTGAGGGTCATGGTAAGATGTAGGTCTTAGGTGCTGAATCCACCTCCACTTCCTTCCCAGGGCATCATCCTAGATATGGTCAGTGACAACATGTTGTCACACCCGGAATGCCAGGGCTTTCTCATCGACGGCTTTCCCCGGGAGCTGAAGCAGGCCCAAGAATTTGAGCGTATCGTGAGTGGCCCCAAAGTGTGTGTGTGTGCATGTCCGCATGCAGGTGTCAAGGTGCAAGGCCCACCTCTCCCTCCCAACCTGGGGTAAGACTGCACTGCTTGGAGAACAGAGGGGCTGAGACTCCAGGGAGGTTCTGAGAGGAAAATGCAGTGTTTTGTTATCTAGGGACAGTCAAGGTGTTGGAATCTTCTAGAACACAGGTAAAGAGATAACAAGCTGTCTGAGGGCAAGGAGGAAGTTATTTCATTATCTTTCTGCCTTATTCCCAGCACCTGGGGGATGAACAGTTCACCCACTTAGTAGCAGGTAGGTTCAGCCTCTTCCCTAGGCCATAGAGAGGGAATACATAGCATAGTTGCTCATTCATCTGTTTATTCAACCTCCCAACTGCCCGTCCCTGAACAGTTCTTAGAATAAGATTTGTCCTTGGGGCTGGAGGTACAGAGTTCATAAGACATGGTCTGTGCTCTTAACAAAGACATTTCTGACATCATTAAGTGCAATGAAGGACAGCAACAGAATGAAGTTCTAGAGGAATGGGAGTGGGCAATTTCAGATTGTGTGGTCCAAGTGGTGACATGGGGACATTAGAGCACTAAGTGGAGGGGGAGGTGCTGGCACTGAGCAAGTTGTAGTGAATATGAATTTCTTCCGGTTATCTGTTTTTCTTTTTTCTGTTGGTTGCTTTATTTAACTTGCCACTTTAGGAAAGACTCCTCCTCTCCTCTCCCCTCTCCTCCCTTCATTTCTTCTTTTTTTAAAAGACAGAATTACCCAGGCCATAGTGCAATGGCATCATCATCGCTCACTGCAGCCTTGAGCTCCTGAGCTCAAGTGATACTCCTGCCTCACCCTTCCCAATAGCGAGGACTGCAGTAGCTTGGTGTGCACCATCAAACCTGGCTAATTTTTCTATTTTTTGTAGAAATGGGTGGGCGTGTCTTGCTATGTTGCCCTGGCTGGTCTCAAACTCTTGACCTTAAGCAATCCTCCGGCCTCGGCCTCTCAGAGTGCTGGAATTACCGGGTCGTGCCACTGAATCCAGGCCAGGTTAATAAGTCCACTATGGACTTCATGAAAGGCCCCAAGGGACAATGTGGACCTGTAGCACCAGGGAGGGGTGAAGGGGGGATCATTTCCATTCCGTTTTGACTAGTTAGGCAAGGAACAAGAAACTGCCCTGCAGGCTGTAGGCCTTCTAGGTTTTTCTGGGACTTGCTGGATCCCAGTGGAAATTCCTTTCAAAGAAGTCCTGGCACTTTGATAGAATCCAGAGGTCTTGGGGGGTCTCCGTACAGTTTATAGAGGGGTTCTTGGGCGCCCTCTCCCGGACCGAGCGTTCCGCACCGGCAGAGGCCCGACCAATTCCCGGCTCAGCGGACCTCACCCCCAGGCCTGGCCCGCAGCAGATCCCCTCGCAGGCGGGATTCCACAAGCGCCGCAAAGTCTCAGAACAAAGGCTGTAAATCCCAGCCCCCCGGGGGCCTGTCTGGCACCCCGAAACTTGTTGGGTTTGGACTGTGTGGTGCTTCACTTTTCCTTTTTTGGATTCTTGGACAGCGTTCAACATTGGGGAGCTAACATATTAAACCCCCCAGCTTTTCTCGAAAACCGACTGACTTGGCAGCTTGGGGGGCCTGCAGGTCCCCATGGCAACAGCAGCGTGCGCGCTGTCGGAGCTTTACTCCAGCCTGATCTGTGCCGGCGCTCTGCACCAGGGAGGCGGAGGCAACAGACTCGCTTGAACCTAGGAATTGGAGGTTGCTGTGAGCTGTGATGCCACAGCACTCTATTCAGGGTGACAGCTTGAGACTCTGTCTCAAAAAAAAAAAAAAAAAAAAGAAAATACAGAACCAGCAATAGCAGTAGGAAGTTTAGGCCCAGACACAGTGGCCTAATCGCGGTTATGGTTCAACCGGGGATCGCCCCTGAGTGCATGCATTTGTAATGTTTCCTCACAAACACACCAAAGGTTTTCTTGTTGGCTTTTCCATTAGGAGCGACAGTGTGCTCAGAGGCTGCAGACACTTTCCCCTCCTGGTGAGGGTGATGGTGGTGGTGATGACGTGAGAGTCTCCCCTAGACTTCTGCACTAAAGTCACTGGTTGACTTAAGTGTGTGTGTTTTCCACATCTGCATACTACTGCCAAGTATTTAGGACTTGGAATTCCATTAACTTCCTTTTTCCACTTAACTTTTTTTTTCTTTTTTGAAGTGTTTGGCTGGGGCTGGGTTTGAACCTGCCACCTCTGGCATATGGGACTGGTACCCTACTCCTTTGAGCCACAGGTGCTGCCCTTAACTTTTTTTTTTTTTTTTTTGAGACAGTCTACCGTGGCGCCACAATAACCTCAAACTCTTGGGCTTAAGCAATTCTCTTGCCTCAGCCTCCCAAGTAGCTGGGGCTACAGGTGCCCGCCACAACGCCTGGATATTGTTGTTGTTATCGTAGTTGTCATTGTTTAGCAGGCCCAGGCTGGGTTCAAACCCATCAGCCCCAGTGTATGTGGCCGACGCCCTAACCACTGAGCTACAGGCGCTGAACCTTAACTTTTTTTTTTTTTTTTTGTAGAGACAGTTATACTTCATCGCCCTCGGTAGAGTGCTGGCATCACACAGCTCACAGTTCAATAAAAAAAATAAAGAAAAGCTTCTCACAGCTGGGCCCCAGTGAATGTGCAATGCTCTGGCTTTTCTTTTTGTTTTTTGAGATAGAGCCTCAAGCTGTCACCCTGGGTAGAGTGCCATGGCATCACAGCTCACAGCAACCTCCAATTCCTGGGCTCAAGCAAGTCTCCTGCCTCCGCTTCCCAAGTAGCTGGGACTACAGGCGCTGGCCACAACGCCCAGCCATTTTTTGGTTGCAGCCGTCGTTGTTTGGCGGGTCCTGGGGCTGGATTCGAACCTGCCAGCTCAGATGTACGTGGCTGGCGCCTTAGCCTGTTGAGCCACAGGCGCTGAGTCCATGATTACACTTTAATACCCTAATATCACCGAGTCATGAATTGATACACAAATTTCGGTGACTATTTTGATCTTTCTACACTTATTTCTTGTTTTAGTCAGGATTCAAATAAGGTGGAACCATTGCAGTTGGTTGATTTGTGTCTCATGCTTCTTATGCCCTACAGGTGCTCCTACTATCTCTGTCTCTTTATTTTTCCTTGTGATTTATTTATTAAAGAAACTGATCTTTGGTTTTTGTTAGTTTCAAATAATGAGCACTTTGATGATTGCAAAGCATTTTTTTAGAGACAGAGTCTCACTTTGTCGCCCTGGGAAGAGTGCCGTGGCGTCACAGCTCACAGCAACCTCCAGCTCTTGGGCTTAGGTGATTCTCTTGCTTCAGCCTCCCAAGTAGCTGGGACTACAGGCATCTGCCACAATGACTGGCTATTTTTTTGCTGTAGTTTGGCCGGGGCCGGGTTTGAACCGGCCACCCTCGGTATATAGGAGCCAGTGCCCTACTCACCGAGCCACAGGTGCCTCCTTGCAAAGCATTTTTATTTATTTTATTTTTTATTTTTGGCCTTTTGAGACAGTCTCACTCTGTCACACTGGGTAGAATGCCATGGCATCACAGCTCACAGCAACCTCGAACTCCTGGGCTCAAGTGATTCTCTTGCTTCAACCTCCCAAGTAGCTGAGACTATAGTCGCGTGCCACTACAGCCAGCTATTTTTACTAGAGATGGGGTCTCACTGTTGCTCAGGCTGGTCTCAAACTCCTGAGCTCAAGCAATCCACTGGCTTCAGCTCCCAGAGTGCTGGGATTACAGGTGTGAGCCACTATACTCAGCTGCAAAGCATTCTTAAAAAAATATGTTCCTCTCTCTATATTTCTTGTAAATTGGTATTATGTTTGGTTTTCAGACGCACTTTTTTGTAGGTGATGTGAACTTCTATCAGGCAATGTTTGGTTTGTTTATTTTCATTTTTTATTTTTAATTATTTTTGTTTTTGTTTTTTAGAGACAAGATCTGGCTCTGTCTCCCAGACTGGAGTGCAATAGTGCTGACATAGAAACAAGTGATCCTCCTGCCTCTGCCTCCCAAGTACCTGGGGATTACAGATATATACCATGATGCCTAATTAATTCTTGTAAACAATTTTTTTTATTGGCCAGGTGCACTATCCTATAATCCTAGCACTCTGGGAGGCTGAAGTGGGAGGATTCCTTCCTCTCAAGAGTTCTAAAACAGTCTGAGGAAAAGTGACTCCCTTACTCTACTAAAAATTAGAAAAAATTGGCTTGGCGCCTGTGGCTCAATGGGCTAAGGCGCCAGCCATGTACACCTGAGCTGGCGGGTTCGAATCCAGCCCAGGCCCGCCAAACAACAATGACGGCTGCAAAAACAACAACAACAAAAATGACCGGGCGTTGTGGCTGGCGCCTGTAGTCCCCGCTACTTGAGAGGTGGAGGCAAGAGACTCGCTTGAGCCCAGGAATTGGAGGTTGCTGTGAGTTGTGATGCCACAGCGCTCTAACCAGGGTGACAGCTTGAGGCTCTGTCTAAAAAAAAAAAAAAAAAAGGCGGTGCCTGTGGCTCATCGAGTAGGGCACGGGCCCCATACGCCAAAGGTGGCCAGTTCAAACCCGGCCTCGGCCAAACTGCAAAACAGAAAAATAGCCGGGCGTTGTGGCAGGCGCCTGTAGTTCCAGCTACTCGGGAGGCTGCTGTGAGCAGTGTGATGCCACAGTACTCTACCGAGGGTGATAAAATGAGACTCTGTCTCTACAAAAATAATAATAATAATAATAAAATAAAATAAGAATTACCCTGAATTGGCTCAGCACCTGTGGCTCAACGGGCTAAGGTGCCAGCCACATACACTTGAGCTGGCAGGTTTCGAATCCAGCCCGGGCCCCGCCAAACAACGACGGCTGCAACCAAAACAAAAATGACCGGGCGTTGTGGCTGGCGCCTGTAGTCCCAGCTACCTGGGAGGTGGAAGCAGGAGACTCGCTTCAGCCCAGGAATTGGAGGTTGCTGTGAGCTGTGATGCCATGGCACTCTCTCCAGGGTGACAGCTTGAGGCTCTGTCTAAAAAAAAAAAAAAAAAAAAAAAGATGGCGGGCGCCTGTGGTCCCAGCTACTCGGGAGGCTGAGGCAAGAGAATCGCCTAAGCCCAGGAGTTGGAGGTTGCTGTGAGCTGTGTGAAGCCATGGCACTCCGCCGAGGGTGACAGAGTGAGACTCTGTCTCTACAAAAAAAAAAAAAAAAAAGAATTACCCTGAATTGAGGACAATGGAAAGCGCTATCTGTATTGAATGACATTAAGTTGCCATTACCATACTCTCCATACCCATTAAGAGATTACAGGCAATTCAAAAACATCCCTTCCCCAGTTACCTCCAAGCATGCGGCCGGCTACTTCCAGAGTTGTCAGGGCCTCCACCCCACACTGGCTCAGAATAGCCTCATCTTCTAGGGGCGCGCCTGCCAGAAGCACGACTTGATCTTCCGGGGCAATGCCCTCCAGTGAGGCTACGTGAGCCTACAGAGAAAAATAAAACTCATAAGCGTTCTTGCGGGAAGCGAGAGTGAAAAGCACAGGATGGGGAGCCCAGGGAGCAGCAACTAACTTACCTTTATCTGGGCAACAGTCTCTTGGCCGGTTACCTCGAGGGTGTGTAGCTCCTGGGCGCGGACGAAGAGCTGCATGTTGGCGACTGGAGAAAGAAAGTCGGCTTGTAAGAAAAGAGAAGGAAGGAGTGCTCTAGAAGGGGTCAGGGAATAGAAAGCAGCACAGAGACGATCGCGCCGGAGTGGACGTGGCGGCTCACGTGTGGAAGGCAGGGTCTGCCAGAGTTCGGATAGGGGACTAGATCGGAGTCACAGAGCAGCTCCCCTTCCTCGATTTCTCCCGCGCCCTCTGATCTCGCGGCCAACACAGTTCCAGCCCTCCGAAACTATTTGCCGTTGTCCAAAGCCTTACCTGCACCGCAGGCCCCGCAGCCGCTACGACGAAGATGGAGTCGAGAAAGAGGAAGGAGCGAGGGCGCGCACGTTCTCACCGCCGACTGCGTGTTACGTCACTACTGAGCGACCGCGCGGGCTTCAGATTTTTGTACCTCCCCAGAAGATCCTAGCTCCGCCTCCTTACGCTCCGCTCAAGCGTTCTTCCGTTCCGGGAAGGGCGCATAGGAGTGGTGGGGCAGGAGGAGGCAGGTTGCGCACGCAGAAGCTAGCGTAGGCGGAGCAACCCAAGATGGCGGCTACCTTGTTGCGGTCTCTTCTGCGGTGCTGTAGAACCGGCGTCCATCCGGGTTGCGGGTTACGGCTGCTGGTGAGAGTTCTGAGTCTTGAGCTGAGGGTAGCTATCTGAGCCTGAGGCTCAGTTGTCCATTGTTTCCCTATTTGGAGCCTTAGTTTTCCTGTCTAACCGGGGTAACTTGTCTCAAGTGTAGACACAAGACTGAGAGAAAAAGTGGCAGATACTGTGGAGTGCGCTTTGGGAGCAATGTAGGGGTTGGAATTTGGCTACAGCATTGAAAGGAGCTGCACATCGACAGTCGCCTAATTTTTCGAAACCGTGCCACTGGGTAAGGGCGGTCCCCGAACGTTGGCGACACTTGCATGGGCCACGTTTTTGCCCAGAGCTCCCGAATCACTGGCCGCTTGGTTCTGCTTCCCTGCTCTCCTTGTAACTCTGAGCCTAACGTAGCTCCGGGATATCTGTGGCGCGAAGTGTTCAAGAAGGATCTGTAGGCTGGAGGACGAACTCGAGTGACCGTAATAGTTTATAATTATTTCTCTCTTTTTTTAGACAGTCCCTCTTTATCTCTATCTCGGCAGAGTCTCTGCTCCTGCTAGAGTGCAGTGGCGTCATCGTAGTTCACTGCAACCTCAAACTCCTGGGCTGAAGTGATTCTCTTGCTTCTGCAGCCTCCCGAGTTTAGCTGGGACACAGGCCCGTACCACCACACTCCAACTGTATAATTATTTCTTAAAGTCAACCTTTCTCTGTTGTAGAAAGGGTGTAATAAAATACCTAACTTGTATCATTACAAGAATTAAGTGAAAACAATGCCTGTAAAGCATTTAGTACCGGTGCCTGGCGATGTCTATCTGAGGCCAAAACCTTCCTGATAAAGGAAGGTTTGTGTGAGTGGAGGATTATATCATGTTTGCTTCAAGTGCCTAGTCCAGAACTAGAATGTTTTAACAGGATGTTTGGAAGAAATTTAAATATTGACAAATGCCATATTGGCTGTTTTTATGGTTGATTGGGGGTTTTTTTGAAATAAACACATACTTCTCAGTTTGAATCCACAGAAATTCTAAAAGAGCCAGGCTGTTCAGCGTGCCTTTGCTGAACATTCCCATCTAACACCCTGGAAGACTGAAGTCTGGTGCTATCCTATGTCAATCTAAATAACATAAACTTACAAATATATTTATGTACTAACAGGGGTAAGCTATACACGTATTCAGGAAGGTAAAGGAAGACAGAGGTTTTGAAAGGAAACAGGATTATATAAATGTTTTCAGATGATTATCCTTGGTCACAAGGGTGGAATCAGCCCAAGGTCGGACAGGCAGCTGCTGGGCAGATGTCCTTGAAGAAGAGTTTTTTGGTGTACAGTTGCTGTGGACGTTGCAAGGTTGTGGTTTTTGGAGTCTTAAGTGATAGTTCTCCTAGTCAGGCATTTGTGCATAAGAACCCTCTGTCAAGGCCTTCCCTTCTATTTGTCAGGACTTTTAAACCCAGGCAACTCCATTGATTATGATAACTTTCACACCTACACCCAGCCTTTTACTAATGCCATTTTCTTTGCCTTAATGTTTTCTTTCTCTAATTAATGAAGTTCTGCCTATCCTGTGTTGCATGGGCTATTTGGAGACCTAGGGTTTTTTTTTTTGTTTTGCCTCAGAGCCAGACCCAGGGGCCTTCGGATTACCCCAACTTTGTGGAGTCTGTGAATGAATACCAGTTTGTAGAGCGCTTGTTACCCCCAACCAGCATCCCCAAACCTCCAAAGCATGAACATTATCCCACCCCCAGTGGCTGGCAGCCTCCCAGAGGTAAGTTCCATGGTGTGGATGGTTTTAAGGCTGCAGGGAAGCATTCTTCCTGCTTTAGCTAAGGTTCTGGATTCCCCAGTGGGTTTGAGGTTTGTGTTGAGATCCCTGGAGGATCTTATCTGTCTCATGCCTATGGAAGGGCCCAGGAGTGAAGCCCTCTAATTCACTGGTACTCAACCACCCACACTACTACTGGGATGAGAACGTCCCATATGGGGCAAAGTAAAGCACTGAGAGAAAACCCCAAGAGCTTGGATCTCCCTTCTTCCCCTAGAAGAGTATGAACCATAGTTGAGAACACATCTTGGGAGTCAGAGGGTCTGGGTTTTAATTTGGCTCTGCTATTCACTGCTGATGTGAACTTGATGTCTTAGTTTCTCCCAACCTTGGTTTCAGCAAAATGAAGGGCAATCTGCTCAGTACATAAAGCCCTTGGTGCCAAGCCCAACATATAGTAGGTGTTCAGGTGGTTGTAAATCTCAATCCCTTTGTTATAGAAATTGATTTCAGCCTCCCTGACCCAGTGGAGAAGAGCAAGGGTGGACCCAAAGAGGCAGGGAGGTATGGCTCTAATTTCTTTACTTCTTGAGCACGTACTCAGTGCCAGGCTTTGGGTGGGACCTTGGGGTACCAGGGTGAACAACTCGGTCCTAACTCTAAACTGAGGGAAAGAGGAGATCCCTTATCTGAAATCTGGAGGTGGCTTGGTCTAGTTGAGTGCCCTGACCCTCTGCATGAGAGCCCTCTGTGAGGGGAAGGGCTTTGGCTGAGGTGGTATGAGGCCTAGGGAGAATTGGTTTATCACTGTCTCTCCCTGTCACAGACACACCACCTGACCTGCCCTACTTCGTTCGGCGTTCTCGGATGCACAACATCCCCGTCTACAAGGATATAACACATGGCAACCGCCAGATGACTGTGATCCGGAAAGTGGAGGGAGACATCTGGGTAAGTGGGTGGGTGGGTGGGTGGGTTGGGGTTTGGTTCTGACTCTTTGAGGGCTGAAGGGATGGAGTCCTCTAGAGGGAGAGGACTCTTGGCCAGGCCTCATTTGTCATCTTCCAGGCTCTAAAGAAAGATGTGGAAGATTTTCTGAGCCCATTGCTGGGGAAGACACCCATCACCCAGGTCAATGAGGTGACAGGTACCCTGCGGATTAAAGGCTACTTTGACGAGCAGCTCAAAGTCTGGCTCCTGGAGAAGGGCTTTTGAGACCAGCAGACAGCCTACGTGACAGCATCCCAACAGACTGGTGTTCAGGGGACCTCAGGAGGAGGGAAGTGGGTGTTGGAGCCCCTGGGGCAGGGAGGGCTAAGGGCCTGTGCAGGGCAGAGTGTGAGGACTGAAGGGCTTTAGGGTCAGGCTTTGCTTGTGTAAAGGGGTAAATGGGACCCTATACACAGGTGTGAGTGCTGAGAGAGAGCCACCTAACCAACCAGGAACTAGTGGGGGATGGGGAATGTTAGCTGCTGTTCTCCCCCACACTTTAGCTTATTCCTGCATTAGGGTTCCTTGTGCTTAGCTGTTCAGATTCTAGGGGTTGTCCTTGCATGGAAGTAGTAGCCCAACCGAATTTAGGAGACAGTAGTCCAGGACTGACCTACTGGATGCATTCCTTCCTTGGTCCTCTTAAGGCTTACGTTGCAAATATTACTGAGCCCTTGCTCTCTAGGCCACACCCAGCTTGGAGAACACAGATTTCTCAGGCCTGGGTCCTGGGGGTCTTAAGTTCCAAATGCACTGCTGAACATGGGGTCATAAAGTGCCAACCTCAGCCTCCTGGGATCTTTCTGAGAGATAGGAGGCCCATTCTAGAGCAGACTTGGGCCTCATAGTTTCCAGCTCCCAGATGTTAAGGGATTAGTTCTGCCTGGCCTGATCACCAGGGAGTGCCTGGGAGCTCTTCAAAGCCCAGCACAGGGCCATCCTCCCCAGCCTGCTGACCTGGAATTAAGGTAGCCTTTAGGTCCTGCCATCCCATCCCACCCAACTAGCCTTGACACTTGCCCGGTTCTTGGGGTTACAGGTAAAAGGCCTGAGTATCCACCCCACTGCAGCATCAAACTGGCTAAGCTTTCAGATCCTGGCTCTCCTGTTTGATCTCTGACCTAAGGCATTGCTTTAAGCTTATTTGAAGGCTATTTTTCTATTTGTAAAATGGGCACATCTTCCTAATCAGTTCATGATCAACATCTCACAAAGAAAGTGCTGGGTTACATGAAACCCTCACTCCAGGAGATTCCCCAGGGTATTCTCAAGTCTACAGCCTCAGCAAGGAAATGGAGCCTGACACACTGATGCTATGATGCAAGCCTCACCAACGTTAATGCAAGTTTTTATTTGGCCGTATATACAATTTATTTAAGCTATTAAAATTTGTACAATATTTACAAATTAAATAATTATCTGAAACTGTCTCCAGCAACTCTTGTAACACAAAACTGGGGGGCGGGGGGGAGACTGGGGTGGGCAGTCAGGCCTTGGCTCCTGTGTTTCCTCCCTAGCCCAGAGCCTTTCCTAAACTGGAAAGACCAGGAGCCTAGCACTCCTGCTCCTCCTTCTGGGGTTAAGCATTCAAATTCAAAACACAAAATTTAAGCCAAAAGACACTAGTATGGAATTCCAATTCTAAACTCAAGAAAAGATTTGCAAGTTGAGAAGTGGCCTTCCTTGGGCTCTGGGGTCTGCAATGGTTAAGGAGCAGGCACACTAGCCTTCAGCCTGAAGTGTGGCTGGGCAGTGGCTGCTGGGTGAGATGGGTCAGTCTCACCTGAGAGAAGCCTTTGGGGAAAGGAGCCTGGGGGAGAGGCAGGGTCCCTCAGTGCTGCCCGCCTGCCCCCCAACCCCCCAGGCACTCCTTTCCCTGAGTTGTGTGGTTGCCAGTAAGACATGGAAATGCCATAGGGCATAGGGGGCACAGCCACCACAAGGGGCTTCTGGGGAGATTAGGGTAAGAAAAGGAAATTGGTACCTGTCTTAGTGAGTGGGCCAAGGAGCAAGTTCCTGGCCTGCCTCCAGCCCCTCTGGAGCTATACTTGAGAACAGAAGCTAATACTGTTTGGCACTGCAGTGTGACTTTACACACACAAGCAGGGATCAGAGGGACTACCCCTTCTCCCAGAAAGGAGTCAGGAGAAGAGGGCTTCTCAAAGGCTCAACTTCCTGCTCTCATGGCCCCAGCTGGGCCCCAGCAGAACACAGAGCTGAATAGTTAGAGAGGAAGGCTGGAACTGACCCCTCAAGAGCCCCATGGCTGCCAGAGATTCTGAGGGCTGGAGCCAACTGGGAACTCTGGGCCTCTTTGCACTTGGCCTAAGGGATGCCACCTCCTCTTCCTCAGAGCTGGGGGTTACTACTCCCTGGTGCAGATAGAGGGAGCTGGCACTTGGTGGCAGGACGTGTTCCAGCGAGTGCTGCTCAAGAGAGCGAGGGCAAGGGCCAGGACTGGGCAGTGTCAGTGGGCAACAGGAGACTCCAACTTCTGCAGGCGGCGGCGGCGCAGCTCTGCAGCATCAGGCTCTCCATCCTCAGGCAGCTCCTCGGTGCCCATTGACTCAGGAGCTGAGGACAGAAGGTCAGAAGCAGAACTCAGGAAATTCTCGTCCTTCATCCCACTGGGGAATAATCATACCTACCTGGAGGCTTTTCGGTTTCAGGGGCTGGTGGGGAGGCTCCTGGGGATGGGGTGGTGGCCTCAGAGCTGGGGATGCTGGTGGAGGAGGCAGCAGTGACAACTGGAGGAACAGTCTCCTCAGTGGGGTTGACTGAAGTGGCAGGGCGTGGAGGCCTGGAAAGAGAAGGGAGGAGAAGTGGGCCTGGCCTTGGCATCCTTGGGTTGGACAGATTCTTCTGCCCTTGGTGAGCCTTGTAAGACAGAGTCTAGAATCATGTACCCCTGTTGCTCTAATAACCAGCAGACAGAAGTAAAACATGTTGAATGAACCCTTGGATGGTGTGACTCAACTTAAGGGCTAAGTGATTCTGTCCCCTAGATTGTGAATTGTCTGCAGGCAGGGACTGTTCACCTGTTCACTTTTACCATGGGGTGTGAGCACCTTCTAAGGTTCCCAAAGTGCTCAAGCCCTGGATTCCGGCTGCCCTCCAAGCCTGAGCTGTCACTGCTGGGTGCCAGGCACCATGTACTTAAGAAAGAGTTCTCAAGAGGGAGACTTTAAGGGGATACAGGATGAAAAACTACCTGTTGAATACAATGTACTCTACTCAGATGACAGGTATATTAAAAGCTTTAAATTCTCTATGTAATTCAGCCAGGTAACAAAACCCTTTTTTTTTGTTTGTTTTGTTTTTTGAGACAGAGCCTCAAGCTGTCACCCTGGATAGAGTGCTGTGGCATCACAGCTCACAGCAACCTCCAACTCCTGGGCTCAAGCAAGTCTCTTGCCTCCACCTCCCAAGCAGCTGGGACTACAGGCTCCCACCACAACGCCTGGCCATTTTTTGGTTGCAGCCGTCATTGTTGTTTGGCAGGCCCGGGCTGGATTCAAACCCGCCAGCTCAGGTGTATGTGGCTGGCGCCTTAGCCAGTTGAGCCATAGGTGCTGAGCCAATAAAAACCATTTATATACCCTAAATCTATTTACATAGAAAAATGAAAAAAATCACCCTTAAAACTCCTCTATTCTGGGTGACGCCTGTGGCTCCTCGAGTAGGGTGCTGGCCCCATATACCAAAGGTGGCGGGTTCAAACTAGGCCTCGCCGAACTGCAAAAACAGAAAAATAGCTGGGGGTTGTGGCGGGTGCCTGTAGTCCCAGCTACTCAGGAGGCTGAGGCAAGAGAATCACCTAAGCCCAGGAGTTGGAGGTTACTGTGAACTGTATGATACCACGGCACTCTACCAAGGGCGCAAAAAAAAGAAAAAATCCTCTATTCTAATGAAGTAATGGAGGTCACAAAACAAGTGAGTGATGGACCTAGCTCCTGGACTTAGGCCAGGATGGCTCCAAGTGACTCCTATTATTTGGTCCCTCAGATTAAGAGCAGCAATTCACAGTGTTACCATACATGAGGATGTTTTGTGTTAAACTAATAAAGCACTGTGGATTCTGAATAATTTGCCTTTGGAAAAATACATAGGGATACGTTTCAAGGCCAGTTCTCTAATAAACATCATTTCTCCTTATATAGTACCTTATATATATATCCAGCCTTGCTTTCTGGAATGGAAGGGTAAAATGCACCAGGAGTCACCAAGAACTCCCTAAAACCCTGGGGAGGCCTGCAAATCAGTGGCCTGAATCAGCAGGTGTCACAGCATGGCAGGATAGCCAAAGGCCAAGAGCCACTGCTGGGGTCCTTCTGGCAGCTTCGTTACCCCACTAACCCATCCCACTCCCCACAAAGACGCACCCCAGGGAGGCCAGCACAGTGAGGTACTGGTTGATCTGCAGCATGGCAGCGTCCAGCAGTGTGTGGATGTTGCGCAGGCTTTGCAGCCGGGCCTCCAGGTGCTGCCGTTCGTGGCCCTCCAGAGCTCGAAGTTCCTCTGGGGTTAGCCCGGCAAAGCCCGCTGGGGGCACAGGCATTGGGGGGAAGGCTGGAGAAAGGTAGAGAGCGCCTCAGTCTATGTGGCCTGGACCTGACACCACACTAGCCGCCAGAAGAACCTAGACAATGGACCAACTTACCAAAGGGTGGAGGCAGGGGCATACCCATCCAGGGAGGAGGGAAGGGGAAGCCCGGGGCATGACCAGCCTCTGGAGGGGAGCCAGAGCCAGGTGCCGGGGCTGAGGCAGTGGTGCCAGCAGCTGTGGTTGTGGCTGCTCCACTGGGCCGAGAAAGGGCTGGTGAAGTAAGAACAAGAAGTCAGTGACTGGTGGCACCCATACTTCAGTGGGTAGTATGCCAGCCACATACACGCAGGCTGGTGGGTTCAAAGCCGGCCTGGGCCAGCTAATCAACAATGACAACTGTAACAAAATAACAGCTGGGCATTGTGGCAGGCACCTGTAATCTCAGCTACTTGGGAGGCTGAGTCAAGAGAATTGCTTAAGCCCAAGAGTTTGAGGCTGCTGTGAGCTGTGATGCCACAGCACTCTACCGAGGGCAACATAATGAGCTTCTGTCTCAAAAAAAAAAAAAAGTGACCATTGCTGGACATCTGGTTCCCTCCCTGCCACCCGCCAGCTGTCACAGCACCCAAAAGGCTCACCTGCACTAGTGGATGGAGGGGCCACAGCCTCTCCTGAGCTGGGGGGAGGCGGCACAGGTGGAAAAGGGCCCATGGGAGGCCACAGTGGGAACATGCCTGGAGGAAAAGGAGGCAGAAGACCCTGGGGGACTGCACAGAAAAGGACACTGGTGAGAAAAGGGCCAAAGTGAGATAGACCCAGATCCCAGGCAATGGGTTTAGCTATGGAGAGCTCTGTCCTCTTCCCACAGGCCCCTGCACTTAGCACTTGTCACACTAACACAAGCATTTATTTCTTTTCACCCCTTCTCAGCTCTGACTAGGATGCTGGAAGATGGGGACTCTGATTTCCCAGCATCTCCCATACCAAGACCAGGGCAAATACCCAATGGTGTGTTGGATGGCTAAGCAAGGAGACACTCACAGTTAGGGGGCTGGGGCAGGAGTGGTGGGGGGTGAGGGGCAGGGGGCGGCCCCTGATCTGCAGGCTCTGGGGGCGGTGGTGACTGGGTTGGTAGAGATGCCCGTAGGACATCCATACGGCAGGTGGGGCAGGTCTGCTGGCGCTGGAACCAGGAGCGTAGGCAGCTGGGGGTCAAAACCAGGCAGTGGTCAGCAGGTCCCCAGGGGGCTGCCTGTGGGGCCTGTGCCCTGATGTGCAGGCTTCCTGAGGCCTCTCTTACCTGGTATGGAAAATGTGGTTGCAGGGCAATCTCTTGGCACCAGTCACCATCTCTTCTCGGCAGATGATACAGACATTGTCCATTGCCTGGAGTTCCTCTGGGGTGGCATCTGGATACCTGGTTAGGACACAGGGGAGGTGTCAGGTCCAGAGCTGGAAGCAGGGGGACCCAGGGCAGGGCTTGGGAGAGCAGCCAGGACAAGCCTACTTACAGTGTGTTCATGTTGCGGATGGCTCGGCGAGACATGATGGCATCTGTCACGGCTTTCTTGAACTGTCTGAAAGGACAGTCAGTGAAAGCAGGGAGAGAGAGAGGAGGGATGAGGTCAGGAGGGTAGGGGACAGGGTGGGGCTTACCTCATGGCCAGGTACATGGGCCGGATAGCAAAGAGTGGGAAGGTGTGCACCTTGATCATGATGGTCATGAAAGCCATGTATAGCAGAACCTTGATGAAGCCTGGCAGAGGGATGCACAGGGGAGCAGGTCACCAGGTCTGGCAGGCACAGCAGGGTACGTTGGTCCAAGTTAGGTGAGGCCCAGGCTCCACTCACCTGTAAACAGCTCTGTGTAGAGCATGTACACGGCCTTATTGTCCCAGGGGTTTTCACTCTGAAGGTCCACGGAGTGCAGCACATACTTGATGAAGATGGTGAGCACCATTGTCATCAGGATGGCGTACTGGAGGAAGACAGGTGTGGGGGGGACAATATAAACACATAGTTCCCACTTGCTGCAGCCACACTCTGATGGATCCAGGCTTCTGTACAGCAGGGTGCAGTGGCACAAACTCATTTCTCACTCACTCACTGTGACTTTCAGCAACTTGCTGAACCTGTTTGCACATCTGGACAGAATTAACTAATCCCTTTTTTAACAGTGGTATCTTGCTAATTAAGAGATGCGGCTGGGTACACACATGTAATCCTAGCACTCTGGGAGACCAAGGTGGGTGGATTGACTGAGCTCACGGGATCGAGACCACCTTTAAAGAATGAGACCCTGTCTCTAAAAATAGCCGGGCATTGTGGTGGGCACCTATAGTCCCAGCTACTCTGGAGGCTGAGGCAAGAGAATCGCTTGAGCCCATGAGTTTGAGATTGCCATGAGCTATGATGCCACAGCACTCTACCTGGGGTGACAAAGTTAGACTCTGTGCCAAAAAAAAAAGATGTGGATCAGCAGCTCAGAACAGCCTGGCATACAGTAAGCACTCAACAAATAGAAGCTGTTGGCCAGGTGTGGTGGCTGGCCTACAATCCCAGCACTGTGGGAGTCCAAGGCAGGAGGATCACTAGAGCTCAGGAGTTCAAGACCAACCTGGGCAAGAGTAAGACCCTGACTCTATCAAAAAACAGAAAAATTAGTGTGGTGGTGGATGCCTATAGTTGTAGCTACTGTGGAAACTGAGGTAAGAAGATCTCTTGAGCCCAGGAGTTTGAGGTTGCCGTGAGCTATAATGATACCACCATGCTCCATCTTATACAGCAATACTCTGTCTCAATCCCTCTCCCCCAAAACACAAACATAACCTATTGTCACAGAACATATTCTTCCTCTGCCAGGAACGTGCCTCCCCAGTTTCCCATCAAGCTAATTCCCTCCTGTCCATCAACAGCCAGCTCTGGCATTAGTCTTCAGGAAGCTTTCCCTGAACCCCAGGATGGGGCATTGCCTCATTTCCAGCCTCTTTTTGTACTCTTGCCTGATTGCTTAGGAGTGTGTGGAGGACAGGAGTCAGATCTGATCAATGCTCTTTGGTGGCCAGCATAGGGCTGGCAAGATGGCAGGTGCTCAGGCACATGTAGTGCCAGGCTTGTGCCCCCCCAACCTCCCAAGCCAGTCTTACCTCAAAACCAAACACCAGCTGCACAGAAGCCCCACGAGTCAGGATGCTGTGATAGGCATGGCTGACGAAGAGGAAATCCAGGATACCCAGGAGAAACATAAGGGCTGTGGGGACCCCACAAATGGGGGAGAAAGGGTCAGCCCAGGGCCTGACACCTACTTCCTGCACTAGGACAGTCCCACCCCTAAGCCCAGCATGGCCCCAGCCATTTAGTCAGGTGGGCACACTCCACTAAACCTGACCCTCTGGGAACTCCAATTTTGCCTTTGTAGGGGGTCACTAGGGCTGCTCAAGCTCCAGGGTGAGGAGGCAAAGAGCTATGGGCCCAGGCAGCTGAGAAGCCCTGGAGTGGAACAGGACAGAGATGATGCAAATTAACTTCCTAAATTATCTTTCCTGTACAGCTGTGAGCTGAGGGGGCAGCCTATGCTCTCAGGTGGGGTCCACGGCTAGTGACTTTTCACGTTCCAATCCTCCACAGTGCCTCTCCTCCCTTTAGCCCCCTTCCCCCATGAGTCTCACTCACAGACAATGCGGCAGTGAAAGAGCCAGGAGATATTGGGGCTGCGTTCCATCTGAGGCAGAGCAGAGAAGGGACCTGTCAGGAAGGCTAAGGCTCACCCCACACCCTCAACTCAGCCCTCACTGTCTCACAAGCCTGCCCACCAGCCACCACCTGACTTCTACCTGCTCCAGAGAACCCTCTGACCCGACTCACAAAGTCCACCCGGTCCTCAGCCAGCCAGTGGAAACACTTGAGGAAGAGAAGGAGAGTGAAGAGCGCAACAAAGCGGGGGCTGAAGTCGTCCCGGAAAACAGTGAAGGCCAGGCAAGTTTCAGTGACAGCGTACCAGGAACGTTCCAAGAGGTGCTGGGGGGTCAGGCAGGGAATAATATGGAGACATTCTGCTTGCCCGGTGCCCTGCCCCTCACCCTTGGGGGCTACCAACATCTTACCTCCATCTCTGCTGCTCTCAGTTGCCCAAAGAACACCTTGCCCATCACCTTGCCCAGGAGGAAGACAAGGACAAAGGCCTGGATGTACAGGACCTAGGTGGGGAGAGGCTATGGTTTGAAGTCACTTTCTACTTTCCTCTGCCTGGGGCTCATGGTTCTGGAACCTCCCATCCTCATCACAGTTTATTCAAAGTTAGGCAGCTGGTAGCTACTTAGCTCCTTACCTCCTGACCTCTAGCCCCGCCCTTGTCCCAGGCAGACTCCTCCTTCCCTCCCAAGGAGCTCCTCCCTCCCTTAGCTCAGAACTCACTGCCATGCTGGGGCTGGACTTGGTCAAGTACACCACAGTGGGGTAGAACTGGTGTTTGAGGTAGTAGGCATGAGCTACCACGGCCCCTGTCAGCGCTAGGCTGGCCGCCATCATCACTGCGGTGCGGAACATTGCCCTGGTCCAGAGACCTGCATGGGGAAACAAAACAAAAGAACTCATGCGATGTTCATGCTGTGCAAACCCAGCACAGTGCCTGGCACAAAGTCAATACATAAGAGAAAGAAAAAACAATTGCATTTCATCCTCACAGTCATCAGATCAAGAATAGTACATGCTCCCCCATTTTACAAATAAAAATGAGACTCAAAAGGGTTAAGTGATCACACTGACGCAAGGCCTGGAACCTGGGTCAGTCTTGTTTCAAAACTAGGGCTCCTTTCACGCTGCCTGCCAAATCGTCTCCTCTGGGGAGGTAAAGAGGAAAAGCAGCAACGTTGGAGGAGGAGGGAACTGCCACTGCTGACCCTGGAGAGAAGGTGTTGGGGTGGAAGGCTAAAGTGGAAATCTGCTCTAGGGGGAGGGAACACGGCCTAGGCTTCGAGAAGCTAAAGCGCTGGGGGGGGGGGGGGTCACAGCCTGGGTAAGCTACGGCGCAGGTGACAGCTGTGTTAGGGTAGGCAGCTCGGACGCGCGCCCCGCGGGAGCGAGCTGGGTACGTCAGCCTGGAATCCTGGCGCCCCCAACCACCAGGGCAGTGTCAACTCAGGGTACCGGAGAAACGGCCGACCGGCAGGGTGCAGTGGCGGGGCAGAGTGGGACCTGGTTGCTTTCACGGGTTGCGCACCTGTGAGCAGCAGGAGTTGCGAGCGTCGCAGGCAGGGCCCAGCCTTTAGGAGAGCTGCAGCTCCAGCGCTACAAGTCTACTACCAGCTGACAGGCCGAAAGCGGGAGTAGGTGCTGGGGGAGCGCGACGATTCTGCAGACCCCAGGGAGAAAGTCCAGGTTCCTACCCCAACCGCAACCCGGGCTAGACTTCGCCTCACTCACCAGGAGCCTAAAGCCGCGAGCCCGCTCAATCCCAGCGACTGCGGTGGCCGCTCCGGTTAACAGCACTCCCCACCCCCTGCGAACCGGAACTTCGGGGTAAGACACCTCACTTCCGGCGGTGTGGGGCGCGGTGCGGATCCTACCAAAGGCAGACCACCCCGCCTCCAGCGCCCTGTCCAATGCCGGAAGTGGCGGTCCCTGCACCTTTTCTGGACTTTGAGTCCACGGCAAGGGGCTGACCAAGAGACGCGAGTGGCCAGAACGGAATAGGATAGCCGGGCGGGAAGAGGAGGAGTTGGAGTCCCCCTGTAAATTAGTCAGAGATGGTACGGCCTGGACAGCGGCGTGGACTCAACTTCACTAGTGGGGGACTCTGGTTCGCAAAGCGCCTGAGAGGTGGAGCGTGAGCGCTCTCCACCGCTTGGAGGGAGTATGCAAGGGACAAACTTTACAGGCCTAAGGGGAATAAAATGTTTTTGAGTCTCATTTCACAGAGTCACTGCAGTTTAACAAAATATTCTCTGGGAGAATGGTATGCAGAAAACAAAAATTAGTCTCCTCGATCACTCCCAGAGTTGTGTGGGCGTGGATTGGGTCCCGTGGCTGTCACTGATTGGCTGCGATAAAGTTACGCGGACCAATAAGGAAAAGAAACGAAATTTGCTGGCCTATAGGAGGAGAAGAGCAGGTGAGTGGTCGCTAGGGGCGGAAGGTTGTGTTGCCTACTCCAGTGGGCTGGTAGTGGGGAAAATGCAGTTGGTGAGCAAGTGATCCCTGTCTGGCCTCGGGGAAAGTTCGCCGCTCCATGAAAGGGAGGGGCAGCCAGGTGTGCCCAGCACTGAGGAGCAGACCTTTAAGTTCTCCTAATTTAGGGACCGGAGTGTTGTATGCAAAGGAATTGACTTCTGCATCGCGTGCCTGCATCATTCTCCGTGCCGGCAGTTTTGTTGTCGCTGTATCGTTTAGCGCTGGACCATGGCTAAAACCCTCTTGGTCCTGGACTGCCCCTTAGTAATTTACTTTCTGTTTGGGTCGCAGCCAGCTCAGTCCACTCATTGAGAAAAAGGTATTAAAGCAATCGTCTCCTTGCGTTTTCCTCCGTGGTCTTCTGTAACCATCAGTCACCAAAGTTTGTAAGCTAGGGGGTGCTATCCCCATTTTAAGCGTGGAACAAATGAGGTTGAGAGGCTCAGTAAGACTTCTCCTAGATTTGACACTGGGTCTGCTTGCTTCTAAATCCCCCTACTGTTGGTCTCAGCCACCTTCTCCACCATCTGTTGACCTGACAAGTTCTTGTGAGGAGTTACGACCTGGCTTCTTCACAAGGCCACCAATGATTTTCTAGTGACTACATCCGATGGTCAGCTTTCAGTCCTTGCCCGACTCAACCTCTTTTTCTTGGAAGTCTCCTCTCCCTGCTTTTCTTTTTTCCCTCTGGTTATGCATCTACCCCCTTCCTCTACTCATCCCTTTATGTATTCGTTCATTTATTCATTTATTTAGTGAGACACATTCTAACTATGTGGCCCTGGGTAGAGTGCGATGGCATCATCATAGCTCACAGCAATCTCAAACTCTACGGCCCCCAATCCTCTTTCCTCAGTTTTCCTGTTTTTTGTTTTTTGTTTTTTTTTTTTGCAGTTTTTGGCCGGGGCCAGGTTTGAACCCACCACCTCCAGCATATGGGGCCGGCGCCCTACTCCCTGAGGCACAGGTGCCACCCTTGTTTTCCTGTTTTTAGTAGAGATTGGGTTCTGCTTTTGCTCAGGCTGGTCTGCTTTTGCTCAGGCTGAGCTCAAGCTATCCACCCAGCTCAACCTCCTAGAGTGCTAGGATTGTAGGCATGAGGCACCGCACCTGGCCTGTCCATCCCTTTATTTAAATGTTGGTGTCCACGTTGGCCCTTTCTCTTTACCTTTTCTGCATGATTTCTTCTGCTCCTGTGGATTCAACTACCCCCTCCCCAGATCCTGATGATATCCATGGCTGATCTCCAGCTGGATCTCTCCTGCTTTTCAGTGTCCCTGTACTCCATCCACACCCCAGCTCTAAAAACCTGGGCATCATGTTCACTGTGTCCCTCTCCATTTGCCTCCACATCAAAACTGGTAATTAAGTTCATTCAATTAGTCTAGAAATATGTACCAGCTATCTCTTGTTCTAGGGACTTTGGATGTTATGAAACAATACAAACATCTCTGCCTTTGGGAAGTTTATCCTAACAGATGTGATAAGCCAACAAACTATGAGCATAATGTGAGTGAAAAATCTAATGTTGGAAAATAATAAGTGCCACAGTGGAAAAGTAGGGCAGAATAAAGGAGATCAGGAATGTAGTGGAGTAGCTTGAAGCAGGTTAAAGTATCAGTGAAGAAAATGGGGTAAACCACCTTGAGAAGGTGACGTGTGAGCAAAAACTTGGAAGGAGGTGATGACATGTGCCAAGTGGATGTCTGGGCAAAGAATTGCAGCTAAGTAAAGGTGGACTGGCCTTGGTTTGTTGAAGAAGACTTTTGGGCTAGAGTGGAACTAGTAGTAGGAGAGGGGGCCAGGGCCAGATTGTGTTGGCCATTACAGGGACTTTGGCTTTTACCCTGAGTGACAATGAGGAGCCACTGGAGGGTGCTGAATAGATGTGTGGCATGCTCATAATTCTAAAAGTGTTAGTCTAGCTCCAGTGTTGGAATAGTCTGTAGTAGGATGGAGGGCAAACGTGGAACTAGGGAAACCAGTCGGGAGGCTCTTGCAGTGGGTTAAGCAAGAGAGGAAGCCCTATTACTGCACCTCCTCAGTGTCTCTAGAATTCATTCTTTCTCTGCCACCATCATTACCACTGTGTCTTTTTCTTTTTTTTTTTTTTTTGAGACAGGGCCTCAAGCTGTTGCCTTGGGTAGAGTGCCGTGACATTAGAGCTCGCAGCAACCTCCAATTTTTAGGCTCTCACAAGTCTCTTGCCTCCACCTCCCAAGTAGCTGGGATTACAGGTGCCCGCCACAACGCCCAGCTATTTTTTGGTTGCAGCCGTCATTGTTGTTTGGTGGGCCCAGCTGGATTCGTACCCGCCAGCTCAGGTGTATGTGGCTGGCGCCTTAGCTGTTTGAGCCACAGTTGCCGAGCCATTACCACTGTGTCTTAAGGCAGACCATCATCATCTCAAGCCTGGGCAAATGCAACAGCCTCCTTTCCTATACACTTCTCCTTATTTATTATCCATACAGTGGCCCAGAAAGATTTTTGACATTTCAGCTCACATCTTGCTTTCCTTCTCCACACTCCATTCTTCAGGCATGTGGGGGAGTCTCAGGCCCATCACCTGTTGCATATCTTTCCTCCTCCCAGGAACATCTTTCTCCTCAAGTTTCATCACAAGAAGCATTGCATAACTCCTCAGACAAGTGGGGCCTCTTCTCACAGTGCTCTGTGCTTTCTTCATCATGGCACTTAGCACCCTGTGTTGGCATTCTTTAGATTTAAGTCCATAGCCAATGCCAACACAGCTACTCACACTGAACTCAAGGAGGGGTCCTGAGTCTTTTTATCTCACACAGAACAGACAATCTGTGGCCCACATGATTCTTAAGCAGAGACTATTAGTGTTAAAGAAGGATATTGTATAATAATAAAGGGATCAGTTAATCAAGAAGACAACAATTCTAAACACTCATGCGCCTAACAGCAAGGCTTTCAATTACAAGAAACACAAACTGAACTACAAGGAGAAATAGATAAATCCACAATAATATCAAAGATTTCAGTAATCCTTTCTCAATGAATGATAAAACGAGTAGACAGAAAATCAGCAAGGATGTAATAGACTTTAGCCACACTATCAACAGTCTTGACCTGATTGATAGTTATAGACCATTTCATCTAACAAAAGCTTAACACATGCTTTTTTTTTTTTTTTTGAGACAGAGCCTCAAGCTGTCACCCTGGATAGAGTGCTGTGGCATCTCAGCTCACAGCAACCTCCAATTCCTAGGCTCAAGGGAGTCTCCTGCCTCCACCTCCCAAGGAGCTGAGACCACAGGCGCCCTAGCCCGTTGAGCCACAGGCGTCGAGGCAACACATGCTTTTCTTAAATGCATATAGAGCAATTACCAAGGCAGATCATATTTTGGGATATGAATAAATTTAAAAGAATTCAAGTCACATGAAGAATGTCCTGTAGCCACAATGGAATTAAATTTGCAACCAATAACAAACATCCTTAAAAGTCCAAAAATACATAGAAACAAAAATAACACATTTATGATTAACTTAATGATCAAAGAAGAGATAAAAAGGGAAATTAGACACTTTTTCCCCCTTTTTAATAGATGGGAGTCTTCCTTTGTTGTCTTGGCTAAAGTACACTCACACCATGGTTCACTGCAATCTCGAACACCTGGCCTCAAGCAATCCTCTCTCACAGAGCACTGAGATTACAGGGGCAAGCCGCTGTGCCCTGTCTCTTAGAATTTATTTTTAACTCAATGAAATCGAAACACAATGTATAAGAATTTGTGAGAGGCCACCAAAGAAGTATTGGGAAAGAAGTACGTATATTACAGAACAGGAAAGATCTCAAATCTATTACTTCTGTTTCTACTTTCTTCCTTTTTTTTTTTTTTTTTTGAGACAGAGCCTCAAGCTGTCACCCTGAATAGAGTGCCATAGCATCACAGCTCACAGCAACCTCCAATTCCTGGGCTCAAGCGAGTCTCCTGCCTCTGCCTCCCAAGTAGCTGGGACTACAGCTCCAGCCACAAGGCCTGGCCATTTTCTGGTTGCAGCCACCATTGTTGTTTGGCAGGCCCAGGCTGGATTCGAACCCACCAGCTCAGGTGTATGTGGCTGGCGCCTTAGCCAGTTGAGCCACAGGTGCCGAGCCACCTTTTTCTATTTATTTATTTATTTATTTATTTATTTATTTGAGGTTGCTGTGACCTGTGACTCCATAGCACTCTACTGAGGATGACGTAGAGAGACTCTATCTCAAAAAAAAATCAGGAATGTCTGGCTTGGTACCTGAAGCTCAGTAGCTAAGGTGCCAGTCACATACACCAGAGCTGGTGGGTTTGAATCCAGCCCAGGTCTGCCAAACAATGACAACTACAACCAAAAAATAGTTAGGCACTGTGGCGGGTGCCTGTACTCCCAGCTACTTGGGAGGCCGAGGCAAGAGAATCACTTAAGCCCAAGAGTTTTGTTGTTATTGTTTAGTAGGCCTGGGCCGGGTTCGAACCCATGAGGCCCAATATATGTGGCCCAAGCCTTAGCCGCTGAGCTACACTAAGCCCTGATTTTGAACCCTCCTACCTTGGCCTATTTTTACTTTCTTGCTGGTGTCCTTCAAAGCAGAAAACTTTTGAATTTTGATGAAGTCTAATTTACCTATTTTTGTCTTTTGTCATTGTGCTTTTGGTGTCATCTCTCACTCTATCCAGGGTGACAGCTTGAGGCTGTCTCAAAAAAAAAAAAGAAAGAAAGAAAGAAAGAAAGAGGGAAAGTGAAAAGATAACCCATAGAGTGGAAGAAAATATTAAAAAGTCACATATTTGGCAGGGTACTTGTATCTAGAATACAAGTTTTGACAATTAAGTTTGCAAAGGCATCCTAGAAAAAGTCCTACATATTTCATTGCTAATATCACTACGGTCACCTTTGAAGTATTCCCCTGGGGAAGCTACACACTGATGCCAGCACCTAGTCTACCCTTGAAAGCATTTTTCCTTAGGATGAGTTCGCAAATTTAAGTGTCAAACCTCAAATACATCTCTGATAGCCATTCTAGAAAAAGAGTTTTGGCTCGGCACCTGTGGCTCAACAGGCTAAGGCGCCAGCCACGTACACCTGAGCTGGCGGGTTCGAATCCAGCCCGGGCCCACCAAACAATGGCTGAAACCAAAAAATGGCCGGGCGTTGTGGCGGGCGCCTGTAGTCCCAGCTACTTGGGAGGTGGAGGCAAGAGACTCGCTTGAGCCCAGGAATTGGAGGTTGCTGTGAGCTGTGATGCCACAGCACTCTATCCAGGGTGACAGCTTGAGGC
>CAUYON010055113.1:0-30186 GCA_963573935.1 Arctocebus calabarensis
TGTGTCCAAATCTTTGGTCATTTGGTCTTTGAATTCCTTGAATTCTTGAGACAATTTTTGAAATGCACCCAGAATTTCTAAATCTAATTTTTCCTCTATTTTATTCACCTTTTATGCAATCCAAATTCTGAATTCAATTTCTGACATTTCAACCATCTGTTTATGCATAGGATCCTCGCTTGTGTCCGCCAGATTATTCTTTGAGGGGGTTGACCTAATCTGGTTGTTCATATTTCCAGAGCTTTTCCATTGATTCCGCCCCATGATTAATTTTACACCGTTTGGCTAGATGAGTAGATAAGGAGAATTTGGGCTGGGAGTTCTAGGAGTAGTGATTGACCAGTTCTTTGCTTAAAAGCTTGAACTGGCGTCTGTACCTTTTCCCCTAGAGTTTTGCCACTGCTTGCAAAACTGGGGACCTTCTTGGTATGGTGGGGTTAAGTGGCGCTGTCTTATTTTCAGCTGGTCTTTGTCTTACCCTAGAGAATTTGTTACTCTGGATTGAAATCTGAGCTGTGAAGGAATACCAGAGTTAATTTGCTGCACCCCCCCACAGGCAACAATTGAAATAGCCAAATCAAACCTTCCACTACCACACACCCAGGGTACCACTTTGGAAAGTCCTTGGGTGAATAGCCCAGCTGAAGAGGTCCCTGTCAATTGTTCTAGTGAGCACCCATCTCAAATGGAAGAGTTAAAAAAATTTCTGGCAACTAGATAGCAGGGATCCGCTGGAAGCTCTCGTATAATTCACTTCGATGCTCTGTGAGCTCAGGAGGGCACCCCCACAGCAAGTAAATTAGTCTGGGAAGGTTGATGCCTCCTTCCCAACCTTTCCCCTCTGTCACTCCCAGTCAGTGGTAACAGTTGTGATCAGTTTCCTCCAATGAACAGATGCTCCAGAGGTTTGCCCCTGCCTGGGTCACAGTGAGGTCTGTGGCTCCACCACCAGTCCGCTACTCCCTGTCACTGTTTGGCAGGAGGAGGTGAGGCCTGACAATCTGGGTACTTAACAAGGGCTGGGGCAGTTCACTCCGTTCCAGCCCTGTCCCTGATTTGATGTTGCTGCTGGAACAGAACAAGTTTGCAGAATTTATTTCTGTCAAGGCTATTTTCCCTGATCAGACTGGGGCTGCAAATGGGTTTTACTCAGTCTCTGAGTTCCAGCCCTTTATCTCAGCTTTCTTCCCCTGAGGACCATGTTAAGTAAAGCAGCCCCTCCCTGTGCTCTGTCCCGGCTGGTACCGCCTCAGGCAAATCCTTCACGTGCCTTGGTTGCCGTCAGTTCTGCTACACCAGAGAAGCCACCTGCCTCCCCTGGCCGCCCAGAAGACTGGGCGTGTCTCCTCAAAACATCCCCAGGGGTGCAGCTCTCCTGCTACTGTTCCCGGAGCTGGTTGCCAGAGCCGGCTGCTGAGCTGCCGTTTTGTGCCTCAGAAGACCTTCCCACCAGCCAGGTCTCTCAGCTCACTCCCCTCTCACCACTCCGAGCCAGAAAACCAACACAGTTTAACAACAGTCTGCATCCGTCCACACCCCTCAGGAAAGTCTCCAAGAATCTGGACTCTGTGGGGAACAGGCCTCCAGACCTCGGGGTGAGAGTGAAGAGGAACACCAGGAACACCAACTTGCAGGTAGAGAGTATATACAGTTTTATTCCTGGCTGGAGATCGCTGTAGCACCCTAGTAGGGGAAGGAGGTCTGGTTTTTAGAGGGTCTCTCTCGTTGGGTAGAGTGGGAGGACATCCAAACTCAGCTCGCTTGTTTGTATGGAGGTATGGAGTATACTGCGAACCTCTCTCATGGGGGAGGGGACTCCCGTCTGCTTGGTGATGTGCTCTGTACCTTTTTGTTTGTGTCCTCAGGGTCTCAGGTCGCCCCAGCAGGGTTGATGTGCGCTCTTCAACCTTTCCTTTTGGCTCAGATCCAAACCATCGGCTTTCTTGCTGAGTTTCTGTCCTTTAACTCTCCTTCTGGACAGGAACCTCTGCGGAAAGCTGGCTATAGGTCGCCATCTTGGCTCCTCCCCAATCCAACCTATTTTCTGCCAACTTCAACCCTTCATAAAGGGAGTAGGGAGGGAAGAAGAAGGAAGTGGACTTATGTGTGTGTGTGTGTGTTTTCGTTGTTCAAACCTGTAGCATGTGAGAATATGATTTTAACAGCGTGCCTTTAACAGCATGTAGGAGACCAGAATTAGATACCAAAAATCCAGACTAACACCAAGGAGGAGTCTCGTTTATACCTTATCTTTTAGTTATAATCCCTATTTTTCTTTTGCTACCCTGTAGATGGAACCTTAGTAGGTGAGACCTCTTTCTGGCTTCTCTTCATTTTCTTGTGTTAATTTACTAGTCAAACGCGTTTCTCCATTGATTACATATAAAGATAGCTCAACTTAATTCCAGAGTTATACATACTTCGCCTAATTCAGAAATTCTCCTGTGAAATGCTCTTTGTTAAAGTGGTTCCCAAATAAGACATCTATAACTTATATAATCAGTTCACTAAAAAGTAAGGAAGAAAATTGTTTTATTTCCATTGTCATTTTGTTTTCTTTCCCCATCAGTTGTATTTGACATATAGGCCAGCATTTATAATTTCTGCAGTCTTAGAAGTTGTAAAAGCACAAGAACCTCTTTTTAAAACATGCGACACTAAAACCTTGAACTCTGAAACCTAGAACTGAGTCATCTCTTGTCATCAGCTCTGCTTTCTGCTTCAACTTTGTTCATTCATCTCAGCAATCACATCTGCTTCCGTTCTCACTTCTAAACCCAAACTAATTCTTGGCTCTACTTTTCTTTGCTATTTGTAATTCTGATCACCTTCTTAGACCAACTTTGTGTGTTCCAGCTCTCTTTATGTAAAGCTACATAATATGGAGAAGACAAGGTAAAGAAAGCCTTGCAGTGAGGATAGAACAGTTCTAATAATTGTCATTAGTCACATTTCCACAGTGACTATTTCATAATGTGACTGGTTTAAGGTACAAAATCCTATTATGTATGTTTTTATGGCTGTGTTTTAAAATTTTAATTTGCCTTGCTTGCCAGATATTCACATTTTATACAAAGCTAAAAATTGTGAATGGCTTAAATTAAAATAAATTCTAAGGTTTTCTGGTTTAATATTCAGTTCTATATGTAGATTTATAAATTAAAGGTATACAAATTAAGTACCACATTTGTTTGCTGTGGAAAGTAGACAACTATAACGGACTAGCACAAGTTAGTTATCCCTTCTAAATTCCTTAAAAAACTCCAAATTACTGTATTTTTTTTTAGTTTATAAAAATGTTGTGCTTTACCATTAATAAGGAAAATGGAACATTAAACCTTGAAGTAAACAGTAAAATCCAAAGTTCATTGAGAGGGACAAGGACTGAAAGTTAGTGAATCTGAGCCAATGAACTTGTTTTATATTGAAAACTTGAATATAGCCTGTTGTGTCAAATTTTGTTCCTTTTGTAAGAGTTTAGAGACTTTTTGCATTAATGCTGCCAAATTACTCAGATTCCAGGTCAGAAACCTTAAGTTAAATAATGAACTTAGGTAATAAGAATTTATCCCTTTTTTGAGACAGAGTCTCACTCTGTCTCCTCAAGCTCACTATAACTTTGAATTCCTAGGCTCAAGTGATCCTCCTGCCTTATTATCTTGAATTGCCAGGACTATAGGCATCCACCACCATGCCCAACTAATTTTTAATTTTTTGTATTTTTGTATTTTTTTGTCTCCCTTTGTATCCCAGGCTGGAGTGCAGTGGTGTGATCATAGGTCATTGTAACTCTAACTCCTGGGCTTCAGCTCCACCTCCTGGCTTCTTCCTTATAGTGTCTGGGGCTACAGGTGTGAACTTTAGCAGGTGTGTGAACTTCCACACCTGTAGCAGTTTGTAGAGACAGGGTCTTGCTGTGTTGCTGGAGTTGGTCTTTAACTCCTGGCCTCAAATGGTCCTCTCTTCTCAGCTTCCTATAGTGCTGGGATTATAGACATGAGCCACTGTGCCCAACCTTGGAGAATTTTTCTTTGCAGCTTTATTATACTATAGTTTGATATAACATAATGATAGCACTATGTGGCAAGCAAATTATAGTAGTTAAGTGCTATAATAAGTTTACAAGAAGAAGAAAATGGTCTGGGCAGGAGAGGATATAGTAAGTGTCATGAAGGATGTGGAATGTTAGTTGAGTCTTTGATTAGATGTGGGGAAGGGAAAAGGGCAGTTCAGGTAATAGATTAAGATCCAAGACAATTTAGAGATTACATTCAGGGGATGGTAAATACAGTATTGTGATTAAGTGGAGTTTGCGGGACTACTAAATGAAGGCTTAAATATGTGGGTATAAGTAGGTGATAGTATACATATGGGTTAAGGTTTTGTTCTAATATGGGACTCAATAAATAAGATTTTAAGATTTATCTGGTGTGTGGTATGAATTTAGGAGGTAGGGACTATAGCACTTTAGGTACTTGTGAAGTAAGATTATAAAGTACTAATGATAAGAGCAAGATCATACCTGGATCAGGTTGCATCTAATTTTGTTTCCTTCTCTGATGTTGACATATTTTGTAATTTATTATTTTAGAGTAAAAAAGTTTGGTGGTAGATGTTATTTTGGGGAAATTTCATTCTGACCATTTGGTATCACTTTTGGCCAAAGATGTTATTTTGCTTTGCAGTGTAATGAAGGAGTTGGGAATTGTGTCTTTATAGATTCTAGTATCCAGTCAGTAAAAATGAAGCAGTGGTTTTCAAACCTGGACTTAAGGCCTTCAAGCTGTGAGAGAGATGATAGCTATATATTGAAAGGAGTTTTGGAGTTTTTATATTTTGTTTCTAAAATTCTCCTACTTTTTCTTGTCCTCTACCGTTGTGTACCTCTTCCTTATAATACCAAGAAAGTCATGGACCAGATGTTTGATATAGTATCACTAAATCCAAAACTCCAAGATGCTCCAAAATCTGAAACTTAGAGCACCACCATAACACAAGTGGAAAATTTCATACCTGACCTCATGTGACAAGTCATGTTCAAAACACAGTTGTTGCATGTACAAAATTATTTTTTAAAATGTGTAAAATTACCTTCAGGCTATGGATATAAGGTATAGATGAATTTCCGATTTAAACTTGGGTCTCATCACCAAGATATCTCAATATGCAAATATTATTAAATCTGGAAGCATCTAAAATTCAAAACACTTCTGATCCATCACAAACATTTTGGTTAACAGATACTCAACCTGTGCTAGTAAAATAAACCACTGGCTTTGGGGTTTTTTGTTTGTTTCAGAAAAGAGATAAATGAGTAAAAACATGGGAATCAGAATGTCCTTGAGTAAAAAGTTTGAGTATTTATATTCTAGAATGTCAATACTATTTTTAAGCTGTGTTTCTTAAATTCTATCTTAAATGTTGAAGTTTAGATAAAAGTGTAAGACTTACAAAGTTTTTCCTAACTTATTCCAGAAAACATGGTACCCAGAGATAGATTCTGTACTTTTTAAAAAGAAAAACCACAATTTGCGTGGAAAGATTTCTTAGTAGTCCTATTTATGTAAAGTCAGATCTTTGTTTTCTGTGGTTTGCTTTCATCTTTTTCACACTTAATTAACCTGGCTTTTAGCTCTGTTACTAAGTGAATAATATCACTTATTAATCATATATTTATAAGGTTATGTTTCTTTAAATTGCATAATTTTGAAAACAGTTGTGTACTAGACTCTTCTGTGTATAATACTTTGTTTAATCCTCTGAGGAGAAGTTAGAAAATTTAAGCAAGGAAGTCTTATTTTTGTTGTGTTTTCTTTATTAAGCTACCTACAAGTAAATAATAATGTAAAATCTAATTACAGTGTGTTTATTACTTTGGTTAATTATAAAACTATTCCAAGAGCTTAAGATTATGTAGGACATTTTAGATGAATGATTTTTAATCTTTTTTTCTGCCTGGCTCCTTTCATAAGGATTTTCCCTGGAAACAATCTTATTTCTACTGAGGTTAGTGGATAAGTGCAATAGTGGTAGAGCAGGTCCTGTCTATATCTTCTCCAGTGGGAAACTGTTGATACTGTTAGGGTCTTAGTCTTTCAATGTAGATAGCTTTTCCAATTTTTTTGTTCCAGAAAGTCTTTTTACTGAAAATAGACTAGTGTTTGTCTTTGAGGTGAGAGCATAAATGTAAAAACTCTGAAATGAATGATACTTTTATAGGAAAGGAAAAAAGAATAGTGGTAGCCAATATGCAAAGACTGAGCTGTAGACAAGCCAAAAAATGACATTTTTTTCTTAAAGTGATATGGCAACTAAATATGTGTTTGTGAAATCTCTAAATTATTTTAATTGAAATTGACATCCTATTAATATGACAATCAAAGTTAAGCCTGATACTACAAAATGTACCAAATTCTGCAGTGTTATGGTGTACTCTAATTGTTTCTTAAAGGATTTAGTAGCTGCTAACCAAACTAAGAAGAAGATTGGCAAATATGTTTAGGGAAAGCTTAACATAACTATGTTAGGTGATTTTAGAAAGAATTTTGAAGGAATAATATGGAGACATTGCCAGATATTACATTGCAAAATAAAAGCTGAAATGTAATTATTAATCTTTAAATTCTTATTATACTTTGCTGAGTTGTTGGTTTTGTAAGTTTATAAGATTTGAAGATTTATAGCTTGTGTTTTAAAAATAATTAGCTTCCCCTCTCCCAATGCTAAATTCCATGGAAAAACTGACATCTGTTATTATGTGGATCACCTTGTATATGTTAGCAGTGTCAGATTTCTGCATTAATATATAGCCAGAGTACCCCAGAGTTAAATTGAACAATGTAACCTTACATTTGGGTGCCAGATATTTCAGGGATATTAAATGTAAACTAGTGGCATAGTGGCTTTACTTGTTTAGTAGTTTATTATTTCTTACATCAAAGATGTGATTTGTCCAAATACTTGGCCATTAGATGTAACCTAAGCTATGGTGAATATAAGAAGACAGTTGGAATGAAAATTACAAACCTAGTAAATAAATGTCTTGAGAATGTGTAAGCTGAAGCTCTGTATCAGTGATACTCAACCTTCCTTATGCCGCAGTGTATTTTCATTGTTACAACAGGGTAGCAACCCACAGGTTGAGAACCACTGCTCTATATGTTTCTCTGGTTCTGTGTATCCTAAAGCACATATTTGTTACAGCAAGTATGTAAAACCAAAGAAGTCTTCTGTATTTATTTTTTTATTTTTGAGACAAAGTCTCATGTTGTTGCCCTTGGTAGAATGCTGTGCCATTACAGTTCACAGCAACATCCAACTCTTGGGCTTAGGCAATTCTCTTGCCTCAGCCTCCCAAGTAGCTGGGACTACAGGCTCCTGCCACAACACCTGGCTAATTTTTGTTGCAGTTGCCACTGATGTTTTAACTGGCCAGGGCCAGGTTCAGACCTGCCACCCTTGGTATATGGGGCCGGCACCCTACCCACAAAGTGTAGGGGTTGTTATCTAGCTTTTCATTGTTTGATTTTGTCTTGTCTTAGAAGTAAGTAAGTACTTAATTTGTAAAGTATAGCATTATAAATAAACCGTGATAATAATGTGTAAAGAAATGCATTAAAATGTTGAAATCAGTTGTTAGTATAGCAATTCTTAGATAGTACTGAGTTACATGTAGATTGCATTCTAAAATGCTTGAAAATAAAAATCTTAGAGAAGTCATACAATAATATAAATGGCATCCCCCTCCTCCCAAGTTTAGCCCATGAAAGTTCATTTGATGTAATGTAGCATACAGGACAGATCTGTTTTCAAAGAATGTTGCTCAATAAGTAATCAGGAAAACAAAGTTAAGAAAGTACTTTATCTATTTTGAATTATGGTATTTAAGAAAAAAAACAGATTTATGTGAAAAGGAAACTAGGGTGGAATTAACAAAGGACAAGGAATGGCAAGAAAGGGGGGTGAAAAGCAAGGTGCTTGACTTCGGGAGGTGAATAAAGGTATTTCCATGAGGCCTTGTTCGGAGGTCCTGGTCGCCCCAGGAATAGATGGGTAAAACTGAGGTATTCCTGAACTTAGGATTGCTTTGACATCCTGAAGGGAAATTGTCTGCTGATAAGCCTTAGGAAAACAAAAATCTTAGCCTTTATCAAACCCAGAAAAATCTTTTATCTGTGAGTAGTAAATAATTTGTATTAACATTGTCACCAATAAAAACAGATTCTAGACTAAAAGTTTTCTTAAAAATTATTGATTGCTTTGAACTTGAGTATATTATCCCAGGGAAAGTGTTGTTATTGATATTATTCTTCAAAACTTGTATTTACTATTAAAGCACAGAATTTCTGCTTACCTAAACTACCATGTGAAACATTATTTCTGTGGCAAAATTCCTTTACCAATTGTTTGAGGACCTATGTGTATTATGGCACTGTTCTTGGTACTCTGGCTTCAGAGGTGAACAAAAGAAAAGTTTACATTCTAGTTGAGATTTATTGATTTATGTTACGTTTCCTTCATTACCGTCAAGTTGGTCTACACAGAGGTAGGTGCCCATGGCTAGAGGACCTGAGACTCTGTTTATATCCAGTGCCCTAAGTACCCTGAGAGTAGAGGAGTAGTAATGACTATGTTAAACTTTCTTTTTTTTTTTTTTTTGTAGAGATAGAGTCTCACTCTATTGCCCTTGGTAGAGTGCTGTGGAGTCACAGCTCACAGCAACCTCCAGCTCCTGGGCTTTGGCGATTCTCTTGCCTCAGCCTCCTTAGTAGCTGGGACTACAGGCGCCCGCCACAGCGCCCGGCTAATTTTTGATGCAGTTTGGCCGAGGCTGGGTTTGAACCCGCCACCCTCGGTATATGGGCCCGGCGCCCTACTTGCTGAGCCACAGATGCCGCCCTATGTTAACCATTTTTAAACAGAGCAGCAAAGGATAGCTTCCTTTTAAGGAGGAGGTACAATCCTTACCCACCCATTTCTGAATAAAGATTTTTCGGATGCTACAAATATTCTTTGCCTCTGTTTTGAGAATATTTCGTGTTAGTACTGCTAAACTCCCACGTCAGCCAGGTGTTGCTCACAGTTCGGTAGATGCAATATAATCCATTGTTAAATGCATAGACTCTGGATTCAGGCTGCCTTGATGTAAACATGTACCAACTGCTTCCAGTCTGGCTTTGTGACTAGGGATTTTATTTAACTTCTCTGCCACACTTGATTTTTTTTTAAGGAGACTGAGTCTCACTAACCAGGCTGCAATGCAGTGGTAAAATCTGTTGTAGTTCATTGCAGCCTTGAACACCTGAGCTTAAGAGTCTCTCTTCCCTCAGCCTCCTGAGTAGCTTGGGACTATAATCATGTACCATCCCATGCCTGGCTAATTTTTTTTTATGTTAGAGACAAGGTCTCACTATGTTGCCCAGATTGGTTGAACTCCCAGCCTCAAGGAATCCTTCCACCTCTGTTCCCAAAGTGCTGGGATCACAGGTGTGAGCCACTGTGCCTGGTTCTAGTTTTTAAGGTTTTTAAAAACTCTGTAAAGTAATGATAATAATGTGGTAATGTTGGGATTATATCACTTAGTTGGTAATGCCTCCTGGCACAGGGCAAATACTGAATGATAATTGTTACTATTTCCCATGCTTGACATAATTATGTAAAAGTTGCTTTTCTAGATTTGTTTATAAAGTGCTGTATTTTTTTGTTTGTTTTATACTTTCAAGAACAATTTGTTATAATAGAGATCTAAGTTCTAGCTCTGGACGATGCACTGATTTAATCTTGATTAAATCAACTTGTGTGTTTCTTGGAGGGATGTGTCAGGATGATCTTTTCAGTATTTTTTAATAGGTGAATATGTTGAAACTTTGGCTGATCTTGAATACTCGTTTGGAACTTGTTTTCTCTAGAGTTTTTTGTTTAATTCAAATAGTAGTCTCAGATTTCACAGATCAACAGTAGCTGTTAGTAATTCTCAAATTTTATAATTGTTAGATGATTACAGGTGATTTCTGTAATGTGTGTTGTATGCTTAGTTATAAATGTAAGCTGTTTGACAAACATGCGTAGTAAAGATACATCCCTAAAATAACCTCCACTGTTGGCTTTTCATGTTACCTAGAATCTATTGCATAAAATTCCTGCACATGTAATAAGATCCTAGTAAAATTTGAGTGAGGTAAACTAGAAATAAATTCCCTAATTACAACTTAATGTACAGTTATAGGTTTCCTTAATTTAAAAATGTTATAAACTCCACCTCAGATTTTTATTAGTTTTTCCCTCCCTTTCAAAGGGTCTCTTATAGATAAGGCAGGTTGTAGACTCAAAGTAAATGTAACTAAATTTTATTGGAGTCCAGGTCCTATAAAAATGATTGTGTATAGCATCCACAAAGTTATTTGTGGTTTTTCCTGAACTTTTCCTTCTGCAGCAAAGTTCTATTTTCATTAACTACACACTATTTTAAAGTAGAAGATGGTGGTGAAAGGTCAGTTTGTGTCACCTTTGGATTTTTTTTCTTCGTTAAAGCTATGGCAGTCTTGATTGTAACAGAAAATTATCTGGAGTTTGGACTGGAAACAGGTAATAGTTTCATACAACTTTAAATATCAGTTTTGTTTTATCTAGTGTTAATATTTTTGACCTCAGTATTTAAATAAGTTTTATGTCTAACAAATTTTTAAAATTAAGTTTGAAGTATATACTCTGCAATGTTCTAAATAATTAACCTTTATTATTTCTATGATCTTCCTTTTCTGCTTTTGTGTTAGCTAAGTTTTTTATTAACCTCTTTCCAAAAATACCATCTCCTCATTTTTCTTTACAGTTAAATAAGTTTCTGTAATGCTAAAGTTTACTCACATAGTTAAAGAATTAATGCAGATTTTATGCACACTCACGGAATGTACAAATATCAAAGGGATGTTTTCAAAGACTGTTCCTGCTAATAACCAAATTTCGTTGCATTATGGCATACTAATGAACACATGAAAGAGCTAAGCTAGTCACTTGAAAATTTAAGATGCTCTGTTTTCTAGCGTTTTATTTCCAAGGAAAGATTCTAAATTTTACCCCAGTGAGAAGAGTAATCTCCTTTTTTTCCTACAGGGTTTACAAATTTCTCAGACAGTGCCATGCTGTTTCTTGAAAAGCAAGGTTTAGAATCTCAGTAAGTTTTTTGGAAAATTAAGCATTATTTAAATTTTGAATTTTCCATTTTTAATAAAGCAGTGTTTACTATAAATGGCTGTTTTAAATCAGTTCTTTTAAAGTTGGATTGTCACTTTTAGAAACATCAATGCTCATAATTTTGCAGCTATCTAAAGTTAGTATCTTTTATAGAATCCTTAAATAGTTTTGCTTTTGTTTAAAACTATACACATATCCATATCATTTATCAATTCTGTATTAAATGTGTAGGTTGGGTTGTTGTGACTGTGACTAAAGTGATACCTAGGTCCATTATAGGTACTGGAATGATAGCAGTCCTTTGTAGGAATGTGTTTCAGTGTTATTATTATGATCTGTAAGATAATTGATTAGAAGAAAGGAAATTCATAGAAAGTTAATTATGAAAATTTATCAGCTTTTTTAAAACTTTTATTTTTAGGGGTCCTGTTTCAAAACTTACTTTCAAATTTTTCCTGGCTATTTTCTGTTCACTTATTGGGGCTTTTTTGACATTTCCTGGATTACGGCTGGCTCAAATGCATCTGGATGCCCTGAATTTGGCAACAGAAAAAATTACACAGTAAGCGGAAAATGTACATAAGCACATGCAGATAAATATATGTTTTCCATCTTAATGAAGGTATATTATTGTAATGTAATCATAAATTACTGTATTGAAAATAATAATCAAATTAACCATTTGATGTCACACTATTTCCTCTTTCAACTGTCAGGAAGTTTCTTTTATTTGCCTCTAAATTTTAAGTCTTGCATTAAAAATATATATCATTGATTATTAAATGTATGTTATACCTGTAAAAGTGAAATACCAAATTCTGTTAGTTCTTTTTACTACCCACGCTTACGATATTGCAATCTCTATGTTTTGCACTGGGGATCTAAAGAAATCTCCCTTTAAAAATTAGATTCTTTTACTTATAAATACCTACATTTTATATATATTTATTTAAGTAATTTCATGTCTTATTTAAATATTTTAAAACATTTTCCAGCTAAAAGTTAGACATATATAAGAGATATTTATTTTCCTTATTGATCTCCTTATTAGGCTCTTGTTAGAATAATAAATTATTTTATTATTATAGTTCCTGCTAATATGTACAAAGTTACATATTATAGCTTACTTTTAACTACCAGATTCGATTCTAGTTCTGAAATGAAGAAATCACATTGAGTCTCTCTATATAGTTCAAAGCCCATTTACTGTACTCTTTGTGGTTGTCAGAGATTTTCTGTTGATATAGACGTCTTGGCAGAAAGGCAGGCTTATATCTATTTCAGCTCATATTCAGATCAAAGTTCCTGTCTCATCGTTTTGTTTTGCAGTGGAAGTCCAACTTGAGACAATTCCGTTTTGATATGCGTATTTATAGTCATTAAGTTCTCTGGGTGATTGTATTTTCTAACGTTTCTGTTCTTTAAAACCCTATTTTTAATGATGCCAAGTCTCCATAGTCTTTCACCTTCTGTCTCTCTTACCAATGTCATTTTCCTTTAATTTAATCTTGACAGTCTTTATTTTCACCTCACCCTCATTTTTCAACATAGCTTTGTCCTTGTGTTTACTTACTCTCACCTCCCACTACATACCCCTTCGCCCCGCTTTTTTTTCTCCCTCTTTTTACTCAGCATGCTTTTGGCTACATCCTGCCATTCTCCCACCACCGGTCTCTCTAATGCCTCCTTTTACGACAAAACCCGGTTCTCCCCCTCCTGTCAACACACACACACACACACACACACACTCTTACTTCAGTCCACTAACCCCAGTGTTACGATTTAAATAAGCTGAAAAGGGTGGGTGGAGGGGAGCCCTTCACAGGCTACCGAAACCGCTGTGGTCTGCTTCTTGATACTAGAGTGTTCCCTAGCAACACTGCATACCTAATACTGCTGCTTTCTTCCCTCACATCTGATGGTTTACAAAGGCTGTGGGATGAAAGAATCACTTTATAAAAACATTTAAAGCATTTAGTTTTGATTGGGGGAGTACACATTTTAGTGTCCTTTTTGGTAAAAATGTGACTCTCTGTTCAGATATTTTCCCTTGAGTATTTGAGATTTTATTTTCAGTTTACTGTGGCCCCTTACGTTGTAGCCCTCTGCCTTGAAATGAGGGTATAGGGCAAGCTAGTTCTGTAGGAAAGTCATAGGCCTGGGACTAAGCAGTCTCCTCGCCCGCTGTGGCCAGGCACTACGACCTATTTTAATGTTAGTGGTTAGAACTAAAGTTCTCCCTTTCCCTGCCCAGGGGTTCATGGCTTCCTGACTAAGCCTGTTTCCTCAGACAAATCCCTGTTACTTGCCTATGTAATGGTATGTTAAAATGTATGTCTCTCTGTGTGTTTTAAATCCTCCAATCTAGCCCTAAAGTGTGATTGATAAAGCAAGTAGGAGATGGTAATAAAATAGTCTGAAGAATTTGCATTGTTTCTAAAGTAAGGAAAATTTTTACCAGCCATTTGTCTCTGTAGATTACAAACTTGAACAATTAACAATGAAGTTATAGCTCAGACCTGAAATCTTTTGCTGTTAGATATATTGCCTTGTTAAAAGTAATGTAAATTTTCTTGATATGTATAGGATGAGGAAATTAATTTCAGGTATGCTCATAATAGTTGAAAAAAATAAAAATGTGCAGTCACTTGTGAGTTTAACAATGCAATTTAAACATGACACGTGATCATTACATTTTGAAAGAGTTCTCATTTTGTAAGCTGTTGAGTAGGTTCCGTCTACCACATGCCTTCTGGTATTCTGGAATTTGCTAATTGCTATCACTTATTTATAGGTAACGAGCAGGTGCTTTGTTTCAGTTGACTCTTCTATACTGAAAATCCATTAGATTTATTGACTGTCTAAAATTAGAGAATCATTAAAATACCTGTTTATTGACTTAGGGATATAGTGTAGTATTATTAAAGAATACTAGAATAGATATGAGCAAATTTAGATTTTAGTCTTACATCTGCTCCTAAGTATTATATTGTCATGAGCAAGTCACTTAACTTTCCTGTATCTAAATGTTCTCATCTAAAAAATTAAGATAATGATACAGTTTCTCATAGGCTCAAGTTGTTGCTAAATGATGATGGTAATTATAGAATGATGGTCGTGACAGTAGTACTGTATATGGAATACTGCAGATACTCTGCCTTCATCAGGTTTCTATAGTTTATTAGCATAAGTTATTTCTGGATTTTTATGTTTTTTTCTTACATACTTTCAGAACACTACTTCATATCAACTTCTTGGCACCTTTATTTATGGTTCTGCTCTGGGTAAAACCAATCACCAAAGACTACATTATGAACCCACCATTGGGTAAAGAAAATGTCCCTTTGTAAGTATTACAGGGCTAAGTTTTGTTTCATTACATAATCAAAATTGCTTTCCTAAATGTTACTTATAAAGTTTATAAATGATAAAACTAAGACACTGTATTTTTTAAACATCAATAGAAATGCTAAAAAATGTGTTACAAAACTGAAGGTATAGGCTATCATTTGATCTTTTTGTGGTCTTTGTTAATGAATATTAACGATTACTACCTTGCACTAATATTATCTTATACAATTTTAAGTTTTTTCTCTTCTTAATGTCTACTTGTCATCCGAACTTTTTTTGTTGTCACCATGCCTTTAAATACCTCCTAAAGTTCTTTTGTTTTTTTTTTGAATTGTGAAAATTGTGAAGGAAAAAGGATGGTAGAAATGGAAACCCATGTATTCAGCCCCTGTACTTAACATTGTTAACATTGTCCATGTTTGCTTCATTCATTTTTTAGTGATGTTTTTTGATGAAATATTTTTCAATTAAATTAGAGACATAATAATTTTACTCGAGTACTTTAATTTGCATCTGTAAAAAATTATATTTTTTCTACATAATAAGAATATTATCACATTTTAAAAAATTAAAAATAATCCCATAACGTTGTCTAATACTGGTCCTCATTTCTCTATTAGGCAATATATTTATATAAATATATAATTTATATATTTATATTTTAACAGCAGAAAATGGTAAGGAAACATAGAGATAGCTTATTCAAAGGAATTAATAACTGTACTTGATATTTTAACCCATTAGCCTTGTGGAACTATATTAAGGTTAGAGAAAGATTCAGACAAAGCTGGTTCAAACTCCAGCTCTGCCATTTACTAAAACTGTCAGTTAAGGTAGATATTTAACTTCTCTGAGCCTCTGTTTCCCCATCTGGAAAATGAAGATAATAGTATCTAATTCACAAGGTTATCCTTAAGAGTTAACTGAAAAACATGTGTAAGGCAACCAGCTGGAAATAAGCACTTTATAAATGTTCCTCTCACTGCTTTGCCTCATCAAAATTAAAGTAGAAAACTTTGACTGGTCACTGATTCCACAGTGCACATTTTATATTACTTACTTCCTTAGATCCTGGTTACAAATTTCGTTTGTTGGGGAGTATAAAATCAGTGATGACCATGACATTTTTTTGATAGTTAATTCTATTGAACTTGGGAAATAGTCAAGTGAAGAAGTAATGTTTTTTCCGCACACAACTAAGTATTTAAAAGTAATTCTAAGTACTAGAACCTGGGGTTCTAAACCAAATCTCAGAGAAACTTCTCCTTCATGTCTTTGATGCTGAAAGAATTCTTAATCCTTCCTTGAAATTTGGTCAGGGAAATTGGATTTCATGTTCCTGTAGTTATGTTCTCTGATTTTATATTTATTGATAAAATTGGGAAAACAAGGAAACTGGCTTTTATGATACACACATCATATGCTAGGTATTGAAACTTTGCATATTTTGTAGATCATTCTCATAGTAATTATCTATTGAGGTTGTTCTCACCCCATTTTAGAGATGAAATAACAGACTCAGAGTTTAAATAATTTAGCTAAGGTTATTCAGTCATATTTGATATATATCAAATATTTGGTGGTTATGCACTTCCTTCTTTTAGCCGAACTGAATGTTGTATGGATTTATTAGTAGTGAAAACTTAATGGAAATGGGGATAGGTGACTTTCCCCTTGGTGTATAGTAAATTGTAGGAAAAAGTTTATATGAAGATATGAAGTCCCCCCTTCCTATAGTTTTCTTTCTCCTTGACCAATCCCCATTTCTGATCTGTTTCATAAACAGTTCAAACAAAATGAATCTGACCTCTGCTCCATTTTTTTTCTTTAATTATGAGTTAGTGATTAAATGATTAGGCAGATGATTTTTAATTTTTATTTAAAATCCAAAGTGCATGTGTTAGATTGTGAAAGAACAGTTGTCCATCAACCAAAGATAGAAGGATGAAGGAGAAGTGACAAGTTCTCTCAAATGGATGGATTGGTTTGGAAATGTTTTTAGTTTTAGTTAGAAACAAAAATGATTATAATGCAGTTTCAACCTGGAAATGTATTTAAATTCATCCATGTGTTTTGATATAGCATCATAAAAATGGATAAGCAGAGTTCATTTGTGCTCATAACCCCCTAAAAAGAAAAACCAAAAAAGCAAGAATAGCATTAGGAATTTCTTCTGCCTGTTCTCTACCTATATAGTTTACTCCCACTCAGGATCCTTCTCCATACACCCCATTAGATTTCTTTATCGGACACATATGATATTATTTGAATAATCTGAATAGAAGATGCTGTTTAATGACATGATCCTAAATCCTAACCTCATAACAAATAATTTTCTGATTCACTGCCTTGTTCTGTTCCCTTTAATCCCATTACTTATTATTCTCAGAGGCTGTGAATAGCTGTCTTCAGGCTACTACCAGTCATTTTTACTTGTTGCAAAACTCCAGGGAATACAGTATGGTTACCTGTGCCCTGGGAAGATTGACGGTTGTGAACAGCCTGTGTCTTGTGCACTGTCACTCTCACGTGACTGGCTCCTCAGTCTTACTGTTCATTAGAATGGAAACATGTTGACAGAATTTTATGCCTTTATTCTTCCCAGCCAGGTACTGCTTTTCCTTCGGAATTTTATGTCCACATGCAACTCATGACCTTGTAAAAGGAAGCAAAAGAGGGAGGCGCCTGTGGTTCAAAGGAGTAGGGCGCCAGCGCCATATACTGGAGGTGGGGTTTTCAAACCCAGCCCTGTCCAAAAACTGCAAAAAAAAAAAAAAAAGGAAGGAAAAGAGAACAGACATAGTAAAGCTTTTGTCCTAGTCCCATTTCCGACTTTCATAAATAGTTCAAACAGAATTGTAACCTTTCATGTCTTCTCTACCTTTGCTGTTTCTCGTGTTATTCTTCAATGTTATGTCACCAGTTTTTATAATAGTTTTGTTCTTTCCTAGTGCTCACTACTGGACAGAGGTTGGATTGATAATAGAACCTCTTTGAGGGAGAAGTATTAAAAGTTTTGTTTTTTGTACAAAAAATCTTTTCCCACATATTCTTTACATTCATCTGTTCTACCCTCATGTGTTTAAGAATTTCAGGGAGAGTGGGCAATGCCTGTGGCTCAAAGGAGTAGGGCACCGACTCCATATGCCGGAGGTGGCGGGTTCAAACCCAGTCCTGGCCAAAAACTGCAAAAAAAAAAAAAGAATTTCAGAGAGACCCTGCCCCTGTGAAGTTCCAGGTCCTATGTAGCAAATGAATCTGCATTTCATTGGTCATATTAGATATCTGGCATGTACTGAAGATTATACTAAATTCCAGGGGTGGTGTAGTCATTACTTTCAAATTACAAAGTAGTCTTTCATCAGAGTAGAAGCCATGGACTTTTATAAACATTAAGCCCCCAAAAGATTCAGAAATTATTTCTTTTTTCTTCCTAAACCCTTTAAGGAGTCCTCACCACTGGTCTAATCTCTGAAAAGATGTCTTGCAGGTACATCATTTTAACTGGAATCCTCCCTCACCTTGGTCTTGAGGAATTGCTTAGAATTGAGCCAGCTTTAGCACATAGCAGGTTAAGTGAATTGGAGAGGTATCTGGGACATCAGATTTCTTCATAATTTATCAGAATTTTAAATTTTCAGGTGGTCCTAGTTAGAACTCAGCAGAGTGAAAGATAACATCCAAATATGTATATAATCAGACAAAGCTATAGCCAATGATAGGTCATTAACTTGATTTGTTGCATAGGTACTCCCTGTGCTTTTCTTTCTTCCCCCTAGTCTCTAGTTTAAGAGCACCCAACCTCTATTTTCATGTCACAACCAGTTTTTCTTCCATAGAGGAGGGTAAGTAGAGAAAAGGATTCCAAGTATTGCTCTACTTTTTCCTCTGTTTATCTATCAAGATACATTTATCTACCTAGTTCTGTTATGCAAGTGGAAAGTATTACATAGATGGGTCTGTGGTAGAATGGGGTTCTTTTATGTCTCCAACTGTACCTAAGGATGGATTTCTTATATTTTATATGGTGAATGTTAACATGTATCTAACGTGCTAGCATATTGTGGTCTTTGAGAGCACCCTATCAACTTTTTGATCTGTAGAATGACAGAAGCCACATTTGATACTCTACGACTTTGGCTAATAATCCTGCTGTGTGCTTTACGGTTGGCCATGATGCGTAGTCACCTGCAAGCTTATTTAAACTTAGCCCAGAAATGTGTGGATCAGATGAAGAAAGAAGCAGGGCGAATAAGTACAGTTGAGCTACAGAAAATGGTAAGTTTTATATCATAGTTAAAAGGAAAAATAGAAAAATGTGTATTGCTAAAGAGAAAATTGGTTTCCCTTCATGGATAATGTTTTAATACATAGTAGTCTTACTGTAAATGAACTTACTGTTCTAAAGCTGACAGGTAGCATAGAGATCTTGATCTGACTTTGGTGCTAAGTAAAGAACCGGTTTCAATTCCTTTTCCTGCCTTAAATTCTTTACATGTCATACAGTTGAGTGGTACCGAGCTGTGATGTGCCGTCCATTGCTAAATGGGACTCCTCTGATTGATTTGACAGACATATTTTGTCCACACTTTATGGCTTAAAGGATAGGAAGTATTAGCAATTAAATTTACTCCATGAAATGTAAGTGTTTAACTTAACAAGGATGCTGGAGAAAGAAAGGGATAGAAATCTATCCATTAGTATGTAGACCTACAGCATGATCATGTCGTTTTTAGAGATTTGGTATTAAGTCACCTGTTTGATTCACTTTTACACGTGGGGCATTTATCAAGATTTAAGTACTTTATTCCATCTTTAATATATTTTTATATTCCTCATTTGACTTCAATCAAAAGTGTTCATGTAGAGCGGAGGTTTAATATTTACTTATGATGAGTTTATGCTTTTGTATGACTCTACTACTGTTGAGTTTGATGTTTTAGGTAGATCTTATAGATTTAAGCATTTTGTTTTATTGTTGAAATATAAATGAATATATACTATTTGAATTTTAGTGATTAATTTCTATGTATATAGAACTAATGTATACATATGCATTAATTTCTATTTATAAAGAAATAATTTTACAGAATATATGTTAATATTCTTAAATTCTAATAACTTATTTTCAGAGTGGGCCTTTCTGAAGTCAGTTTTCATGAAGGGGACACTTACAATGAAGTGCAAACTTATTAACACTTAGCTTCCTTCTCATGAAAGGATTGCTTATCTCTTAAGCATTCCAGTTTGACAATTATATGAAAGTTAATTCACTCATAACCTGTCAGCTGTATCAGATACTTAAGAATGTTGTTGGTTGCAGGTGGCTCGAGTCTTTTATTACCTTTGTGTCATTGCACTGCAGTATGTGGCCCCGCTGGTAATGCTGCTTCACACAACTCTGCTTTTGAAAACATTAGGTAGGCACGCACTGACAACTGGGAAGCATCTTTTACTTTTTACCTATAATTAATACTTTCTATTACCAACAAAGAAATAATGCTTCTTAAAATTGTTTCTCTCTTTAGAAGTTTTAAGAAGAACCATGGGAAGTTTTAACTGTAGAAGTTGATTGATCATCTTGACTTTGAAAACTTAATATGGTTTTATAACTTTGTGCTTTATAAGAATTGTTTACTAAAGATTAATTTCCAACTTTACCAAGTGATTTGAATGAACACTGTTGATCTTATTTACCTTTGGGTCATAAGAGGATGATTTAAGGTGTTGTTAGTGCCTAATGTTTAAATTATCACAAGGTACACAAATTATAGAATCATTGGGTGAGTTCTGTTTAGGTAACTTAATATCGTGAGGGTAAATATTTGTCAGTGGAAGGACAAAGTTCTCCTACAAGTCTCTTCACTAAGCTGTCAGGTCTCTGTGTGGCATTATTCAAGAACTGTCTGTTACTGCATTGATCATTTCCCTTTGCTTAATACAGGCAGTCTGCCAGTTTGGGGTTTAAGAAGCCCAAAGGAACTAAAAGTATTATTTAGGTGGGCTTAGTACATATCATAGGGTTGATAACAGATGTAAATGCCCTTTTGAAATCTGTGAAACATAAAGGGATGGGTAGCTCAATTATAAATTATATGACTCATATCCTGTCCAGTGTAGGAAAGTATGTGATGGAAAAAATTTCTGGAAGTTATTAATAGTTTCTTACATTGAAATAATAGATAGTTTCTGAGAATGAAATTTATTCTGATATTCTAGAGGTAGAAAAGAATTCCTAGAAATTTTTGAATTGTTCCCTGTCACTCCAGTAGAGGTAGTTGATTCATGTCTTCTACAAGGAAAAAATTGTTTTTATTATTTTACCAGATTTTTGTGGAGTTAATTAAAAATATACCAGACTTTTTGCTTTTTATGTATACCTTCACTGATGAGGCCAGATAGTCTGGTCAAGTTAATTTTCAGAATATAAAAAGATTATTATTGTATTTTATTTTGAACATAAAATGATTATATCACTGAACTTCTTATTGTTAATTTCAAATATAGGTTAATTTTTTTTAATATAAAGCTTTGAAATTAGTTACTTTTCAAGTTTTATTTGTATCTTAATTTTTCTAGGTAATCATTCGTGGGGGATTTATCCAGAACCTCTCTCTACTTTGCCAGTGGATAATAGCCTACTCCCCAATTCTGTTCACTCTGAATTACCATCTGCTGATGGGAAGATGAAGGTAACTGTTACACAAATAACAGTGGCACTGAGCAGCTTAAAAAATATTTTTACTCCTCTCCTTTTTCGAGGACTTCTTTCTTTTTTGACCTGGTGGATAGCTGCTTGCCTCTTTTCTACAAGCCTTTTTGGACTTTTTTATCACCAATATCTGACTGTGGCATGAATCTCATTTAACTAAAAGGATATACAAGTCTCACTTTAAATTCAAATATCTGTGCCCTTGAAGGGCTGATGAAAACCGGAAGAAAGCAAATACAAAGGAAAAAAAAAAACATATCAAAATCTCTTGTTTTAAATGCTTCCTCTGTATTCTCAGGGTGAATTAATGTTATAATATTTAAAATCACAAAATAGATTGTTCACTGTTACACTGTGGCATTGGAATTTTAACTCTTTATATTTACTGATGTGTGAGGGCTATCTACAAGGGTAAAACTTATGATTACCTTGGTTTACAGAAACCTCCAGCAGTCTTTGCAACATCTCATATGACTCCAGTTATTGATTAATTGTACTTAGTGGTATTAAGGTACTGTTTATAGTCATAGTGGTTACCTGTAGAACAGTCTTCAACCTGAGCCATGCTTTAGTGGAGGGAAAAGAGCTAAGGTCACTTCTGTTGGTAATGTGTCAGTCACTCTCCAAACAACACCAACAACAATAAAATCCAACAGAAAGGAAGAGATTGCTACTGTATATTACAGTAAAGAAAGCTACATTAGTTACTTTAAATTTAATGGAGATGTACATGCTTAAATATTGCTGCTAGAGTAGCAAGAATATTATTTTAAAATGTATACTACCCAATTTGAGAGTTCTTTTTAAATAATTGGCCATGTAAACATTTGCAGCATTGCTGTTTGGTTTGGCCTACCATATTTGATTTTATTCTATGATCCTGAATAGTTCCTTTTAATAGTCTAAAACTATTTATCAATATTGATTAGACTTTAAAATAATTACTTTGTAATCCTGCTGACTACCTGTATGTATTGTATATATATTATATATTAAATATATAATATATTGAGATTATTAAAGATGAAAATATTGAATTCTTATAGTATTTTACATTGCTGAATGTATGTTAAAAAGTGATTTGAATGAGATGTAGTTGTATCTAGAAATTTTATTTCTGTTTGGAATGAGATTAAAATATATTTTGAAAGTTTAGCAGAGCAAGTGGTTTATTTATGTTGCCTGAGAGTGAGAGTGCTTAAAGTTTTATGGATGCTCCCAAATTAAGATTCTTTTTCTGTTGCTTTCAAAGAATTAGAATCTTTCCCTCTAGCCAAGTCTATAGGTATTATATATTCCCCTTATGTTAAATGAGACTTGTTTTAAATTTGTAGTTTGTAGAATTAACATTGTTATTTATTTTATTTTATTATTGACTGAAGTTGAACAAATTTAAATGAAACATTCAAATGAAATGGAAAGAAAAGAGTAAAGTTCCTTTTGATGCTTTTTAGATCTAAAGATCAAAATGAGGGGTTAAAATTATAAAGTAAATGACTATACGAGATAAGCAGGGTTTTTCTTTCTTTGTATTTTTTTGGTTTGTTTTTTTTTTGAGACAGAACCTCAAGCTTTCACTCTGGATAGAGTGCTATAGCATCACAGCTCACAGCAACCTCCAATTCCTGGGCTCAAGCAAGTCTCTCGCCTCTGCCTCCCAAGTAGCTGGGACTGCAGGTGCCGCCACAACGCCCAGCCATTTTTTGGTTGCAGCTGTCATTGTTGTTTGGCGGGCCCAGGCTGGATTCCAACCCGCCAGCTCAGGTGTACATGGCTGGTGCCTTAGCCCGCTGAGCCACAGGAGCCGAGCCTCTTTGTATTTTTTTTTAACAACTAATTTCTTTCCATATAATTCTCTTAGGAGGCTATCTATATATCTATACATGTATGTAGATATAGTATATATTATATATAATATGTGTAATATATATATTCTATGTACATATAGAAATATATATATAATGTGTGTGTGTGTGTATATATGTATGTATATTTCAGTGCTGTTCCCACTATTGAAAGCAAGTTTGAAATCCTTTGGAATTCCTGTCATTTGGTATAGATTTAAATATTTTTTAAATAGCTGATTTTATTTTTTAGTTTTTGAGACAGCATCATTCTGTCACCCTGAGTAGAGATCAGTGGCATCAGAGCTCACAGCTACCTCAAACACCTGGGTTCAAGTGATACTTTTGCCTCTACCTGCCAAGTATTTGGGACTACAGACACTGGCTACAACACCTGCTAGTTTGGGGTTTTTTCCCCCTTTATTTTTAGTAGAGATGGGATCTTGCTCTTGCTTGGGTGATCCACCTACCTCAGCTTAAATAGCTGATTTTTGAAAGATTGAAGGGCAGCGCCTGTGGCTCAAAGAAGTATGGCGCCTCCCCCTCCACCCCCCATTTACCGGAGGTGGCGGGCTCAAACCCAGCCCCAGCCAAAAACTGCAAAAAAAAGAAAAAAAAAAGATTGAAAAATAAGTGCTTACACTACAGAAAACCCCCAATTGAAATGAATATATAGCCTAATGACAATTCACGTGTGTTTCCAGAAAAAACATTTTAAATATATTTTGTGATATATCAACATCACCAAAATTCGTGTGTGTCTTATAACAAGAGATCCCAAAGGAGTTTGACTTTAATTTTATATGTGAAAGTTGTCACATGTCACATTAGACTTGAAAAGAATCTCAACCTGCGTTTATAACAGTTCTTACCAAAGAGCTACATTTAAAAAATTAAAGTTATTTTGAGTTTCCAAGATTGCACAGTGGAGTAAGTATAGGGGAATAAGTTCAGTTATTTTATTTATTTTTTAGAGACAGTGTCTCCCTCTGTTGCCCAGGGTGGAGTGTGCAGTGGCATGAGAACAGCTCACTGCAGCTCAAACTCCTGACATTCACTTATTTTAATTAAATGTATTTGCCACTTTAAGTAGGAATGCTTATAATCTTGTTTTACATGATTTGTGAAGTTTTCTCTGACAATGTATTGGCCCCTGTCCACCCTCCAACTCCCCACCCATTGCACTGTAAAAATCAGAGCTGTCTTCTTCCTCCTACCCCTCTTGGTTTATCTGAAATCAGAAGGAAGTAATTTTGTCTTAATATCTGTGTACATTTTGATTATCTTTGGTATTTCCCCTAGAATTCCAATTACTGTATATAAAATGACCAAAGCATACAAATAGAATGGGCTCATTGTCTTATTGTTTCTGATGTAAATATCATTGCTAAAATAGTGACATTTCTTCTTGAATTATGATTCAGAAGAAATATTCATCCATTAATGGAATTGACAGGTCCAGGAAGCAATAAATAGAATTCATTATGAAATCTATAATTGGAACTTCACTGGATAGATTTTATTCTTTCAAATGAAAGATTAAATTCTCAGTATTGCAAAGTATAAGGTCTCAACATTCTCTGAATTCATACATATTTTCTCAGCCATCACATAATTGAAAATAGTCTATTAAGGTATATGGCTCCATTCAGCAAAATAAAACAGATTTTTTGAGTGCAGATCATCTTGTGTCTTCATAGAGTTTTAGATGGCTTAAAGAATCAGAATTGAACACACTTAACGATACTAGAGTCTGAACCCAGTGTCTCAAATAGTTGTACAGTCTTGTCTTTTAACTTCTACCCTTCTCATAGCTGAGCTTGGTTGTATGTCATAAAACTGACACAGGCACTAAGGATGGTCAGAAAGCTAGTATCAATTTTTCCCTTCTTAGGAGTGGTAGAGATTCTCACTTAATTGTTTTTACTTCCTAAGAGAAAAGAAAACCAAACAAGGTATACCCTTTTCTTGTATTTCTTTCTGTTATCATTGCCCCCCCCCCCTTTTAAGTACAAACTATTTACAGTGGCTAGGTTTATTTTTAGTGGGTCAGAGTATTTTTCCCGTTTTGGGGGGGTGGGGAACAGGGTCTTGCTCTTGTCATCTAGGCTAGAGTAGAGGGACATTATCATAGCTCACTGCAACCTCAATCTCTTAGGCTCAAGCAATCCTCCCACCTCAGCCTCCCAGTAGTTGAGGTGCATACTACCACACTTACAGGTGCATGCTACCACACTCAGCTAATTTTTCAATTTTTTGTAGAGACAAGGTCTCACTCCTGGCTCAGGCTGGTGGTCTTCAACTCTTGACCTCAAGTGATCCATCCACCTTGGCCCCCAGAGTACTAGGATTACAGTCGTGACTACATGTGATTACTTCTCTCTTTACTACGATTTGCCAAAAGGCAGTTCATTTTCTTAAGTAGCAGCATAATTTTTGTGGAAAGAATGCTAATCTAGGAATCGGGACACATGTCCTATTCTGTTTCTGCCTTTAACTAGGCATTCAATCCATACAAAGCAGAACTAAATTATTATCATCACTGTTGTCTCAGTTTTAATATCTTTAAAATTAAGAATTTACATTAAAAGTATAGCTGTTTATTTCTAAATCTGATAATTGATTTCTCTCTGTATTACCATGACAAAAATGTATAGGTATTTTTGACTTCAGGAATGGTTATAGATCATGTTGAAGGGTATTTATTATTTGAAGATGACATCACTAAGAATTTTCTCTCTGGAATATTTTGGTTTGGACTCACTTAATTATTTGTTCAATAAATATTTATTGAGTGCTTATGATATGACAGGGACTATTCCACCTGCCCTAGATACAGCAGTGAGCAAAGCAGCAAAATTCTTTTCCTTCAAAACTTAGTATCTAGTGGAGGAATGCAGACAGTAAACAAAAATGAGGAGTCTGATGTATGATATGTCAGTGTTGAGATCAGAAGAGTTGACTCAGGAAAAGGATTCAAGAAAAGGGGAGTTTCAGGGTAGAAATAAAGTTAAAATTTTAAATGGAGTATCTAATGGAAGTCCTGACTGAGAAGGTGATTTCTGAGTGATGATTTAAAGAAAATGAGGATTTCTTTTTCTTTTTCTTTTGTTTGTTTTGTTTGAGACAGAGTCTTACTTTGTCACCCTTGGTAGAGTGCTGTGGCATCATAGCTCACAGCAACCCGAACTCTTGGTTTCAGATGATCTTCTTGCCTCAGCCTCCCAAGTAGCTGAGACTACAGGCACCTGCCACAACATCTAGCTGTTTTTAGAGAGAGGGTCTCTGCTCTGCTCAGGCTAGTCTCTAACTCCTGAGCTCAAAGAATCTACCCCACATAGGCCTCCCAGAGTACAGGGATTACAGGCACGGGGCCTGAGAAAGAGGACCATCATGGTAGTTTTTTCTTACATCCCTGTGGTTCGTTGGTAGGTGAAACACCCTGACTGCTGAGACTTTTAGCATTGAGGTCACTCAGGAAATTTTTTTTTAATAAAAACTTTATTTCTCTGTTCAATTGGTGTGTCGTACAAGAAAAGATAATAACCACTGAATCAAATGTTGACTGTTTGCTATTAAACAGTAAAGTGTGTGATTGATAATATAATCTTCTGACTCCACTTTTTATAATTTCTCTTTTAAGTGCTTTTAACTTAATTTGGATATGTTGACATTTTATTCCAGTAGAACTTTTAAAGACTCAGAGATTCAGAAGATTTGTAGGATCATACCCTAGAGCAATATGTGTCCATTTGGCAGACAAATTTTACCCATATTCCCTTAGTCTGTCAGATAATCTATTACACAAAGGTAATTACACTAAAGGAATATGACTAAAGACAAATTTGGATTAATATATCTTATCACAATTTAAAAATATGTAAAATTGTAAATGTATAGTATAGTTTTATTATATTACATATCCATTGCCAAAGTATAAATAAAGATGTGGGTTTTTTTTAAATAGTGGTATATAAAAATTAGTTCTAACATGTTTGGAATACATTTTTCGTTGTGTAATTCTACAGTGAAATAGTTTCTACCTATGAGTACAAATTTCTGAAAGACCAACCAAAAGAAACATGGATTATTTTGGATGGCAGTGATAAGACAAAGGAATTACTGTAACCGTGTTTGTGTGTATATTTACTTCTTCATTTCTATTTTTATCAATTCTTTCAAGCATGAAATGTAAGTTTTTCATATATTTAAACTTCTGTCATTATAATGGGTGGTCTTATACCTATTTTGGATAAGTAGCAGATATTTAAAGTTAATATAGATAACTGAATTATAGCAATAAACCAAAAAATTGCTTAGGCTTCTTTTTTTTGGAGACAGTCTCACTTTGTTGTCCCCAGTAGAGGGCTACGGTGTCATAGCTCACAGCAACCTCATACGCCTAGGCTCAGTAGCTGGGATTACAGGTGCCTGCCACAGTTCCTGGCTATTTTTAGAGACAGGGATCTTGCCCTAGCTCAGACTGGTCTTGAGTTCCTGAGCTCTGGCAGTCTGCCCACCTTGGCCTCCCAGAGTGCTGGGATTACAGTAAACATTTTTAACCATTACAATTAAATTAGTAATAAAATTTAAAAAGAGGAACACTAGTGTAGCAAAAGTACTTTTTTTGATCATTTTCCTCCCCCCCCCCCACCGTGTTCTTTATATTCTGAAATTACTTGAATCCTTCCTTTATATACTTGAATTTTCAGTGTGGGAATTCTCCTAGGTACTGAGTATTTTTGTCCCAATTATGTATTTTGGAACTGGGGAAATAACCACAGGATGGGTTCAGGGACCCACAGACCTTAGCTACACTTCCATTGATCACCTGACCTCCATAGGACTCTGCCACATGTGGCCATTTTGAGCCCCCTGGAATTAGTGTGAATTCAGAACCAGTGTCCAGGAGTCCCCAAAAGGTGTGATTATTTCCTTTTCCCCAATGCACAGTTACTCCACAAAAAAGGACTATAGGTCCCTATAGGGAAAAAGATTAAAAGTATAAACTTTTTGTTGCATTTCCAGGTCTTTCCTCAAGGGGACTTGGCTTCCCCTGCATTCCAGGGGAGCTTGGTCTATAAATTGGCTAAAGTTTGGGATTTGATTTCGGGGTGAGGGTGTGTGTGACTTTCTGTTTCAAAGTAAATAATCAGAGATTACTCATGGATGTTATACATGATTTTGAAGTTTTTACTCCTTTATACATACATATATATATATATATTTTTTTTCTTTAGGAACTAAACCTCATGAATTTTTTTTATTATTATTATTATTTGGGATTCATCAAGGGTACAAAGAATTTAGGTTACACTGATTATATTTGTTAAGTAAAGTCCCTCTTACAATTGTGTCCCACCCCCAAGAGGTGTGCCATATACCATGATGCCGCCATCTCCCTCCATCATTCCCCTACCCCCCACTTCAACTAGATAATCTGCTACCTTCATATTAGAATTGAGTACATTGGCTTAAAATACTGAAGTCATCAAGTAACACTTTAAAACTTTTCATTGTCACAGATGTTTGAATTCCTAAGGAAGACTTACAGCTTAAATGGAACTAAAGCTGTCCTTGGTTTTATTGTGGGTTCAGATATTAGCATTTTTATAAATTGAAGGTTTGTAGTAACCCTGAGTTGAGCAAGTCCGTTGGAGCCGTTTTTCTAACAGCACGTGCTCATTTTATTTCTCTCACATTTTGCTGTCAACAATAATGGAAATTCTTTTTATTATATGTGTGGTGACTTCAGTGACAACTGATCTTTGATGTTTCTGTTATAATTGTTGGGGGTAGCGTAAACCATGCATGTCAATGTAAGAGAGTGAACTTAATCAGTAAATGTGTGTTCTGACTTCCACTGACCCACCATTCTTCTCTCTCCCTCTCCTCTGGCCTCCCTATTCCCTGAGATACAACAGGATTGAAATTAGGCCAATTCTAACCCCCCAGTGGTTGATAAGTGGTCAAGTGGAAGGTAGAGTCATGATCTCTCACTTTAAATCGAAAGCTAGAAATGGTGAAGTTTATGAGGAAGGCATGTTGGAAGCCAAAATAGGCTAGAAGCTGTCTCTTGTACCAGTTAGCCAAGTTGTGAATGCAAGGGAAAAATTCTTGAAGGAAATGAAGAGTGCCAGTCCATTGAATACACGAATGATAAGAAAGTGAAATAGCCTTACTGCTGACAAGGAGGAAAGCTTAGTGGTCTGGATAGAAGATCAAACCAGCCATAACATTGCCTTAAACCAAAGCATAATCCTGAGCAAGGCTCTCTTCAATTCTCTGAAGACTGAAAGAGATGAGAAAACTATAGGAGAAAAGTTTGAAGCCAACAGAGGTTCCCGAGAATTTTAAAAAGAAGCTATCTCCATAACGTAAAAGTACAAGGTGAAACAGTAAGTAGAGAAGCTGTAACAAGTTGTCCAGAAAATCTAGCTAAGATCACTGAGTTTCAGGATAGATGAAGCAGCCTTCTGTTGAGAGAAGATGCCATTTCAGACTCTCACAGCCAGACAGGAGAAATCAATGCCTGGCTTATAGGACAGGTTGGCTTTCTTCTTAGAGGCTAATGCAACTGATAATTTTTAAGTTGGGTCCATTGTTTATGTACCATTTCAAAAACCCTAGAGCCCTCAAGAAGGATACTAAATCTACTCTGCCTGTGCACTACAAATGGAACAGCACAGCCTAAATAACAGCACATCTGTTTCCAGCATGGTTTACTGAACATTTTAAGACCACTGTTGAGACCTGCTGCTCAGAATAAGTTCTGGTGGGCATGTACAAGGAGATTGATGTTGTTTTCATGCCTGCTATCACAACGTCGAAGTAAGACTTTCTATCAGCAAAAAGATAACTTGGGCTCGGTGCCTGTGGCTCAGCAGGCAAAGGCGCCAGCCACGTACACCTGAGCTGGCGGGTTCGAATCCAGCCTCGGCCCGCCAAACAACAATGACGGCTGCAACCAAAAAAAAAAATGGCCGGGTGTTGTGGCGGGCGCCTGTGGTCCCAGCTACTTGGGAGGCAGAGGCAAGAGACTCGCTTGAGCCCAGGAATTGGAGGTTGCTGTGAGCTGTGATGCCACAG
>CAUYON010055114.1:0-33974 GCA_963573935.1 Arctocebus calabarensis
ATGGCTGCAACCAAAAAATTGCTGGGCATTGTGGCAGGCGCCTGTAGTCCCAGCTGCTTGGGAGGCGGAGGCAGGAGACTCGCTTCAACCCAGGAATTGGAGGTTGCTGTGAGCTATGATGCCACGGCACTCTGTCCAGAGTAACAGCTTGAGGCTCTGTCTCAAAAAAAAAAAAAATAATAATAACTGTAATTATCTGTAATAGCTATTAAAATATTCTTTCTATTTTTAACTATGTTTTCATAAGGTATTTTTGAAAATATGTGTACTCACGCAGCATGTGACAGTGGGCTCAGTGCAGATGCGAGGATACAGCTGTCTTCTGTTAAGCCATTTGGTAAAACATTTTTGCAAAATACAAAACCATGCTACTGTTCTCACTAAATTTTGTTTTGGAAAATGAGTGTATTATTAAGGAATTAATCTTTCTAAATTTCTTAGTTTTAATTTCTAATGTGGTAAACATAAGTAGATACAACCTACACAAACTGAACCTCCTTGGAGTCCTCCATAATTTAAGAATATAGAGTCCTGAGACCATGAATTTGAGAATTGATCTCATATATCATATACACTGTTCTAAATTGCACATGAACTTTATGGCCACTCTATGTATACCTGTTTCATTTGCAGATAATGTTTTATACATTTTGCCATTTTTTAAATTGGCTGTGTCTTGTAAGATATTGTTTTATTGTTGTCACTTAGTAATGGACTTGAATAAAAATTTCCATTGACCTTTTCTGGCAACATTAAGAAAACACCAACATGAAAAATAAATAATTGTCTTTTTTTGTGTTTATTTTTTGGAGACAAGGTTTCACTGTCATTCAGGTGAGAGTGCAGGGACATCATCATAGTTCATTGCAACCTGTAGCACCTGGGCTCAGGTGATTCTCCTGCCTCAGCCTCCTGAGTGGCTAGGACTATTGATAAGCCACCACTCTCAGCTAATTTTTTAAATTTTTTGAAGAGACGGGGTCTCTCTATATTGGTGAGGCTGGTCTTGAGCCCTTGAACTCAAGTGATCCTTCTGCCTTCCCCCATAAAGTGCTGGGATTATATATATGAACCACTCATGCCCACCCACATAATATTCATTTTTAACAAAAGAAATCTATTCTCTTCTCTTTTTTAATTCAGGAGCAGTATTTTTCCTTAAGACCTGATCTCAAGACCAAAAGCTATGGAAACATCAGTGAGCGTGTTGAATTGAGGAAGAAACTGGGTTGTAAATCATTTAAATGGTATTTGGATAATATTTACCCAGAGATGCAGATATCTGGGCCCCATGCCAAACCCCAGCAACCCATTTTTATCAACAGAGGGCTCAATCGCCCCAAAGTCCTTCAACGTGGAAGGGTAAGAACTCAATCTTATCAAAAAATGTTAATGAAAAGTTGTATGATAGGAAAAGTTTCAAGGTGCCTGTAGCTACAGTAAAGGACATTCTAGACTCCAGCATCCCTTTTATTGTATTTTCTTTATTGGACTGTCTTCTACTCAAGTGTAAAACGTTAGAGATTTTTATATCTTTGCTGTTAATATCAAGATCTTCTACCTTCTGGGGTTAAAGGGAACTTGACTTCTGTAAGGATGATAGGTGACAGCTTGGGTCACTACAAAAGTTTTGAGCCCGACGGTGTTATGGTCCATTATATCTCACTTCCAGGAAACACCGTGGACAGCATACTTTCTGACCCACGCACGTTACACCTCGCTTAGCTTATCAGCAATGCTGGGAGGGCTTCACGTGTTTTCATCTGCATAGATTTTACTGTCTTGATTTTTGTGTATCTCAGAATTTTTGTTTTGTATACATGAATAAAGACAATACAAGTAAATCTAAAATTCATTTGGCAGAGACCAGTCCAGAGAGGAAAGCAGATGGAGAAATTGAGGCAGCTAGTCACTAGAACCAACTTCCAAAAGGAGAGAGGGGGTGATAGCAGGTCACAGTGCTGGCATGAAGTAAAGTTTCACACCCAGGGTTCTTGGCAGGTTTTTGAACTCAGCAGAAAGCACATTTATCAATCACATTGTTTCTTACACTGTTGTTTTCACTGTTGTATAATCACAGTTAACACATTAATTGCCATGTGAGTTATGAACTATTTTCACGTTTTCATATCACCTTTTACACTACTAATTTTCAAGTTCTAATATTATTTTATTATTTATTCATTTCTTTATTTTATTTTTATTTTTAGAAACAGAGTCTCACTTTGTCCCCTTCAGTAGAGTGCTGTGCCATCATAGCTCACAGCAACCTCCAGCCTCCCGAGTAGCTGGGACTACAGGCACCCACCACAACACCCGGCTATTTTTTTGTTGCAGTTTGGCCAGGGCTGGGTTCAAACCCACCACCCTCAGTATATGGGGCTGGTGCCCTACTTAGTGAGCCACAGGCATGGCCCCTATTTATTCATTTATTTTTTTGGTGGGGGGGTCCTCAATCTTTCACTAGGTAGAAAGTCTTTTCACTGTGATGTCACAGCTCACAGCAACTTTAAACTCTTAGGCTCAGGTGATCCTCTTGCCTCAGCCTCCTGAGTAGCTGGGACTACAGGCTCTCACCATAACACTTGTCAATTTTTTTTTCTCCTTTTTTTAGTAGAGAAGGGTCTTTGTTCTTGCTCTTGCTCAGGCTGGTCTCGAACTCCTTAGCTCAAGCAATCTACCTGCTTTGGCCTCCCAGAGTGTTAGGACTATGGGTGTAAGCCACTGTGCTCAGCCTATATTACTTTTTTATTGATGTATGTTTTAGAATTGTTCTGTTTTGGAAGTTACTATATTTTCATAGTAAAACACCATGATCCTAAAGAAAAATTTTCCTTTTTTGTGTGTGGCAGTCAATGTGTTAACCCTTATTTGTAGTGGTTTTAGTGAATAGCCATCTTTTTGAAGTTGATTATCACAAAAAGTGACCAACGCCTGGTTTCCCAGGTGTTTCATTGTGGAACCACATGTAAAAAATTACGCAGAAATATTTTTGCTAAATAACTCTGTAAATATATTCCTTAACTGTATAAATTTAAGATTAAAAAATGTAATGTGTATGCACCAAGCCAACCACATACACCAAGGGTGGTGGGTTCAAACTTGGCCCAGGCTAACTAAAAACAACAATGACAACTGCAACAAATAATAGCCTGGTGTTGGGGCGGCACCTGTAGTCCCAGCTGCTTGGGAGGCTGAGGCAAGAGAATCGCTGTGAGCTGTGATGCCACAGTACTCTACCAGGGCAACATAGTGATACCTGTCTCAAAAAAAAAAGAAGTCATTTGGTAGAAATGGCTTCCTGAAGTTTTGAGGAGACACTCTGAGTGTTGCCCCGTTTCTGTTTTATGTTTGAGAAGGCACCTCCCATTCCCTGTGTCCCCTGAGCTCCAGAGCGCAGCCCGCAGCCCCCCCCCCTTCTTGTTCTCTCTACCTCCCTTGGACGGTGAAAACCATCTTCCAGGTGTTCATCACTTGGCATTTGTTCTCTTTAGGAGCGATACTAGTGTGTGTCCCTGTCGTGGAAATCCCTTGCCATTCTTTTTCTTTTTTTGGCTGGGGCCGGGTTTGAATCCGCCCCTCCAGTGTGTAGGCCAGCGCCCTACTCCTTTGAGCCCTACGCATCCCCCTACCCGCGCCATTGTTACTTCTTGCTATTTAGCTCACCTGTGGAATTCTTGGGATATTTATCATCTGTATTTTTCTCCAATTTAGTAATATATTACATTTAGTTATGTGCTATCTTTTTTATAAATACTATTCTTATTTCCTTGATTTACGCTTCTTTAGCACAGGAATGATATTTTCATTTCTTTCATCTCCTGTAGTAGATGAGTAACCTTGTATATGTAGCTAGAATTTCTACCTGGCACTGCCTGCATATGTTGTTAAAATTACTAATAACTACTTATATCCATCTTAATGCTCCCATGTGAATAAAAAATTCTTTTCTTTTTATGACTGTGGGATTCATATGACTAGAATAATCATGTTTCATATAAACGTCATGCTGACGTTTTGAGGCGTCTTCTGACAGTGCCTTTCCCTCTCTGCGTGTGGAGTTGTTAAGAGCTCTCTCTATTACAGCTCTATCACCTCCAGACCAACAAGTGTCTGGTGGCCCAAGGGCGCCCAAGTCAGAAGGGAGGCCTGGTGGTGCTTAAGGCCTGTGACTACAGTGACCCAAATCAGGTGAGTGATGCCTCTGTGCTCATGGTCAGCCCTGGGAATGTGGCTGCAGAGAACAGAACAGAAGCCACTGCAGTTGTTTTGGAGGGCGTGAGAAGTTTGTTACTCTGCTTCCTAAATTATGTTTTGAGTTGGGAATGACCTTAACATCATCTTAGACAACTACTTTTGTGTCCTTTCTATATTTTTCCTACCTCTTCTCATCATTTGTCACAGTAGCATTTCAGTTGCCAAGAGCATTATTTGTATAGTTGGCAATATTACACGGAATGTACAAGGTACGTGAATTCAGTGGCAAAGCTAATTTAATTTTAGCTTATATGTGTCTTCAATAATGTTAAAGGGCCCTAAAAATAAGCAGATAACCTTTTTCAATTTGGAACTGTACTTTTAAACTGATTTGCATCTGATAAAGTAGCATATAACCTGTTAGCGATCTAGTAAGGATCTAGTCTCAGGACTGAGTATGCACAAGTGTCCCTAGTGATGACCATTTTAGTGGTGGGTTGGTGTCACTCAAGAAAAGGGGAAGAAAGAAAACGAGACACTTGGGCTTTTTAGTGAATAGTTTACTGTGAAACTTCACAGAGCATGTTTAATTCATGTATACTGTCTAAGGTGGCATCCTGGAAACATGGTTAAAAAGGGACTTTCATTCCTTTTCTGGGTAGAAAAGGTGGAAGTGTTGTGGACACTGAAGTATTATAATTGTGGTGACATTTTAGTGTATAGATCCCAGTGGGTGAGAGCTGAGATTTGTTCTAGAAAGTGGGGTGTTGGGGTTATACTGCATCTACACACACACTGGTCGTTTCTGCTGTGAGACCATACAGAATAAATTTCACAAATACGTAAAGTTTTATGCAGTCCTGAATTTCAATATCTAAAGCAAAACTTTGGTTTCCAATCTTGTTTTTCTTTCTCTAGATCTGGATTTATAATGAAGAGCATGAATTGGTTTTAAATAATCTCCTGTGTCTGGACATGTCAGAAACTCGCTCATCGGACCCACCGCGACTCATGAAATGCCATGGGTCAGGAGGATCCCAGCAGTGGACCTTTGGGGTGAGGACAAGGCCATGATGAGGGGAGGTGGTGGGAGGACATTCTCCCTGGGTGTGGTCAGCCCTTATCCTCAGGGGATAAATTTCAAAACCCCTGTGTGAGATGCATGAGGAAAGCTGCAGACACATGTGATACTGAACCCTGTGTATGTTATCTATTTTCCTGCACAAGCATACTTATGCTAGTTTAATTTATAAATGAGGCACAATAAGAGATTAATGACAATTATAATTGTAACAGTATATTATGATAAAAAGTATTTGAACGTGGTCTCTTCAAGAGTATCTTAGTGTACTGTACTGTAATAAACCTCAGAGAACCAATCTTTGGGAGACAATTGTGTCCCATAATTAATTTTAATTGTCATTCTTAAATGTTCCATATCTCTTCTGGATGTCTATCTCTTCTTTACCATATTTGCCAGTATGTTTTTAAAATAAAAGCAAATAACTGGTGGTATTATTTTCTTGCTACCTTTTTTCCAGAAAAATAATCGGCTATATCAGGTGTCAGTTGGGCAATGCCTGAGAGCTGTGGATCCCCTGGGTCAGAGAGGCGCTGTTGCTATGGCGATCTGTGATGGCTCCTCCTTACAGCAGTGGCAGCTGGAAGGTTAAGGTGGGCGCTGTGGCTGTGGTGCTGGTTCATTAGGCTTTGTTTCCTCTGTAAGGTCTGGTGCTTTTCAAGGAAAGCTCTGGTTGAGTAGAGCCATCTTGGAGAAGATAACCATTTCTCTGTCCTCCTGTTACTGGCAGCACAGGTGACACAGCAGATCTGAGCAAGATGGGAGCACTGAGTCACCAAGGAAAGAGTGGGTTTCACCAAGACATGAAGATCTTTTCTGAGCTGCTATTTACATAATTTGGTTATAGAGGGAGACCAGAATATACTTCTAACTCTGAAGACCTGGGTTTGTTTTAAGACAAAACCCAAGACATGGACATTTCTATTCAGATTTATTTATGCCTCTTTGTAAATTTCCTTTAATGATGGAATGGGTTTTGTCTGATCAGGAACTTGTCATGGTTTCCTTTCTTAGAAGACTTCATAGGAGACAGTTATTTTTTTTAAAAAAAACTTTTATCGTCATTTGTTTAATATGTCCTAAATAGATAATTTAAAAAAACTGATCGAAGCCACATTATTTTTAGGTTCAGAGGGCATCATTTATAAAATAATATTTAAGAGGCAGTTAAGTATTATAAATTATTATGATGAATTATGGTCATATGTATGTTGAAAATAAAGGATTCTTTTGATTAACTAGGATCTTTTGTCTTGTATGGGGGCCTCTGATCTGAGTTACTCTGTGTGAGTGATAGGAAATACTCCTGAATTCAACTGATGAGCTACTAAGCAGAGGCCCCTATCTTTAGAAAAGCTATATAAATGTAGACACTTTACATCTGAGTTGCCTGTGAGACACCTAGGTAAAGCTGTTACATTGGCAATTGGATACGGTGGTCAGAATCTTAGAAGATTTATCTCAATTAGAGATAATAAATTTGGGAATCACCTATGTATACTGTAAATTCCAAAATACAAGATGAATTTTCTCCTCAAATTACATAATCGAAAAGAAACACCATAGTGTGGGGTGCTCACTCATTTTATTTATTTATTTTTATTTTTATGTTTTGAGACAGAGACTCAAGCTGTTGCTCTGGATAGAGAGCTGTGGCGTCATAGCTCACAGCAACCTCCAACTTGGTTTAAGTGATCCTCTTGCCTCAGTTATTCTATTTTTAGTAGAAACAGGGTCTCACTTTTTGCTCAGGCTGGTCTCAAACTCATGAGCTCAAGAAATCCAACCCACATCGGCCTCCCAAAGTTTAGGATTGTCCCGGCCCACTCATTTATTTTATCTTGAACCATAAAGTACCATAGTAGATACATGATCTGTTTTCTAAGTATTTATCATTCAACTTCAGATGTACATATAGAAAATAAAAAACAAGATAGATTTAAATCAGCAATACCAGTAATCACATTAACTGTATTGTAAATGGGTCTAATTAGGTGCCCTGGTTAAAAGGCGGAGCGAGTGTTAGATTGAATAAAAATGTACTACCCAAATACATGCTGTCTGTAATGAACTCCTCACAGTGTAAGTTGGCTGGGCATCATGGCTCACGCCTATAAATCCAACCACTTTGGGAGGCTGAGGGAGGATCACTTCAGCTCAGGAGTTCAAGGTTACAGTGAACTATGATCAGGCCACTACATGTTAGCCTGGACAACAGAGTGAGACCCTGTCTGAAAAACTAAAGATGAATGAGATAAAAATAAAAGGATAGGAAGGTATATACGTATGCTTATTACCGATCGAAGCGCATCTGGGGTGCCTATATTAATATCAGACAAAAGTAGATTTGAGAGCAAAGAATGTTACTAGGGATGATAAAGAGGGTCATTTAATGATGAGAACAAGTTCAGAGAGGGAAATAATCCCAACAGTTCTGTCAGTTTTTCCAGCATGTATTTTGAGGTTCGTTAAAAGTATAAGTGGACAAATCTACCATTACAGCAAGATATTTCAACACATCTCTCAGTGATTGATAGAACAAGTAGAAAAACAGAAGGATATAAAAGCCTTGAACAATACCCTTAGCCAACTTGACCTGTCGACAGTTGATAGCCTGTCAACGGTACATTCTTTGCAAGTAAACCAATGTTCTAGTGAGCTAGTAAGACTTAATGTATGTATACAAAGTCTGATATACAAAAGTATTTCAGAAATCAGTAACAATAGTAATAAAAGTCAATAACAAGAAGATGCTTGGAAAGTCTTTAACTATATGGAAACCAAGTAATATGCAGCCCAGTACCTATAAGTTAGGCAAATTTACAGGCTATTTTGAACTAACTGGAAATGAAAACACAATGTATCAGAGTTTGTGATATGCAGCTAAATCAGTACTTGGAAATTTTATAGCGTGAAGAACCTATATTAGAAAAGAGTAAACGTAGCGCGGTGGCTCACACGTGTTAATCCTAGCACTCTGGGATGCCAAGGCAGGAGGATCACTTAAGGTCAGGAATTTGAGAACAGCCTGAGTAAGAGTGAGAGACCATTCTCTACTAAAAACAGAAAAATTAGCAGTGGGTGGTGGCACCTGCCTGTGGTCCCAGCTGCTTGGGAGGCTGAGGCAGGATGATCGCTTCAGTCCCCAGAAGTTTGAGGTTGCTGTGAGCTATAAAGATGCCACTGCACATTAGCCTGGGCTGCAAAGAAGGAGAACCACTCTTAAGAAAATAAATCAATAAGAGAGAAGGATGAAAAGTTTCAATGACTTTAGCTTCCACCTTTTTTTCTTTGAGATCGATTCTCAAGCTGTCAGCGTCGTAGCTCACAGCAACCTCCAACTTGGGCTCAAGGGATCCTCTTGCCTCGGTTTTTTCTATTTTTAGTAGAGGCAGGGTCTGGATTTTGCTCAGGTTGGTCTCGAACCCTTGAGCTCAAGCAATCAACCTGCCTTGGCCTCCCAGAGTGTTAGGATTATAGGCATGAGCCACCGTGCCTGGCCAGCTTCTACCTTATTTTAGAAGAACAAGTTAGAAGATCAAAGAAGCAGAAGAAATAAAATATTAAATATCAGAACAGAAATGAAATAGGGAACAAAAATAATGGAGAAAATTAATGAAACCAAAAGTTGGTTTGAAGAGATTAAAATTAACACTTTTAGCCCCTCCTCCCCCAAAGACTAAAATTCCCGGCATCAAGAATGACAGTGGCGATCTCACTAGGGGCTGCGGGTACTAACAATTCCAGCAGCAAGAACGCTGCTGACTGAGTTCTGGCTGGAGTGCAAAATGGCAGTTAACGTAGGAAGACAGTGTAGCAATTTCATTCTTTTTTTTGTTCCCCCCCCCTCGAAATGTTCTTCCTTTTATTTGGAAGAGAAGAATAATGGCAGACACTCCCCTCAGGCCCACCTCCTGGCTCTGCCTCTCCCAGAACTGAATGAAGAAGGGACAGGGTCAGCTCCCACCCCGCCTGCCCTTCCACCACCCTTCCTGCCCTCCGTGGCAAGGTTAGAAAAAATCAACTATGTTGTTCCTCCCCTGGCCTTGGACCGAGGACCCACTACGTTCCAGGAGAAAGAGTGGGCAGGGGAGGGAGAAGCCCCCTCCAGGCGGATCTGCCCTGGCGGGGGGTAGTTCATGGGCATGGGGAAGAGAAGAACCCTGAAAACCTTTTCCCTGTGAGCTGACCACTTACATATTTGCAGTTATAGGGAGGGCAGGCCATCCTGGGTGACACTGGTTCTTCAAAGACAGGGAATAAGAGCACCTCTGTCTTAGTCACATTTTCCTGTCTCCTAGGTCCTAGAATCTTCTGTAGGAAAAGGGAAACAGGAGGTAGCGGTCGAGGGAGGGAATGTTTGAAGGGCCTGAGCCCACAGCTCACTCCAAAATAAGGCGAGCAGCAGAGGAGCTGGGTGCATGCCCCCACTGTGCCCTCCAGAGAGGGCAGACCTATCTGCTCCAGCCCTTCGTGTGGCAACCGTCATGCCGCAGGCTGCCTTGTGGCCTTTAGCATGCTCTTGGAGGTGACCTGGACATCGCCGTCCATCAAAAACTCACGCAAGGGCCAGGAGTGGTGGCTCACGCCTATAATCCTAACACTCTGGGAGGCCAAGGCAGGTGGATCACTTGAGCTCAGGAGTTGAAGACCTGAGTAAGAGGTGAGACCCTGTCTCTAAGGAAAATAGAAAAACTACCTGTTGTGTGGTGGCGGGCGCCTGCAGACCCAGCTACTCTGAGGAAAGAGGATCCCATCAGCCCAAGAGTTTGAGTTGAGCTATGAGCTATGACACCCCAGTACTCTACCAAGGGTGACAAAGTGAGACTCTGCCTCAAAAAACAAAAACAAAACATAGATGGGAGGATGGCTTGAGCCCAGGAGTTATAGTCCAGCCTGGGTAACAGAGCAAGACTCTGTCACATGCACCCCATATTCACATATTTTAGAATCCAGTAGGATTCACTTAGATAAGGAAACAGCAAGAAAATGATATAGCCTTTACCAGAACAAAAAGGTAAGTTAAACAGACCATTCCTTAGAAGGGCCGCTGAGCTGGGACTTGGGAGATGTCAATGAAGGGACCTCACGGTAGGTTAGCAGCTACTGGGTGCAAACACCTCTTTGAGCCCCAAGGGCAAGAAGAAACTCCCTGGAGCCAAGAGGAAGGATGGTGTCTGGGGCGGCTGCCCGAGGATGTCCCTGGAGTGACAGGCCTAAGGGCAGGCAGCCCTCTCCGACCAGACACAGCAGCGCGGCACCGAGCCCCTGCATCCTCCCCGACCTGCGGGCTCGCTGTTCAGCTGGAGAGACAAGGTTCGCCCACAGGTGTAAGGAGGTTTAAATGTGAAAAATGCTCTCACAGGTGTGGCAGGAGAGGGGATCCCTGCAGGCACAACGGGTGAGAAGCACCAGGGTGCAGTGCACTGCCAGACTGGTGGCCTGCTGAGACCCCCACAGTGAAGCCCAGTGACGCCTCAGAGTGGTGGGCAGAGTGACAGAGTGACTTGGAGCTCAGGTCTGCACACCGGGTAGGCAGCACTGGCATTGGCAGGATCAGGAAAGGAGCCATCTCTCTAGTGCACTTCTGCAGGAACCAGGAGCAGCCGCCGCAGGGAGTGGGGTGTGAGGAACAGGTCTTGGGGGTGCAGAGGACAGAGACCAGCGAGACGTCTGGGGAGCTCCCGTGTAAAAGGCACAGCAGAAGCTGCGGGTGTGGGCTGGCCGCAGTGGAATGACGGGACTGGGAGAACCACAGTGAGGGGCACACGTCCCAAGAGGAAGTTAGAACTGAGAGGTTCTGGCAGAACTGGGGTGATGGTCCGCAAGAAAGGAGAGGCCAGTCCAGGGACCAGGAAAGACTAATAGAGGGTACAGCAGAATGGAGACTGGCCAGGTGCCAGCGCAGCTCCCTAAGTTTGCAATCAGCCTCATCAGTATAGCTGGGATGAGGGTGAGCCTGGAGTGCACGGACTCTTCTCTACTGCAGGTGGAGGTCAAGGTGTGGTCAGGATTATGGGGCATCACTAGTACGGGCTGATGTGGCCGAATGTAGAGACCCACCCAAATACAACATCCTGTCTAGAAAGGAAGGAATGTGCGTTCCCCACCCACCTGAACTTACGTTCCCAGCCACCTTCGCCCGCGTGTCAACTCCTTTCTCAGCTCACTCACACCCGTGCGGAGTAAAGGCCACATTACCCACACAGAACCTGGGCTTTGATTCCTTTCGTTCATGTCTCAGAATAATCTCTCATTTTTTGGTCCTTAACCTCCCTGGTAGGATGTGTGGGTGTGGCGTAGGTAGATGTGTGTTTCCAGGAACTCTGGCCTTGAGGCTCTCTGGGAGTCTGGGGAGGGGATCGCTGGTTTTCTAATGGCTGCACCCTTGCCATGGGTGTGAAAAGTCCTTTCCCACAGTAACCCCCTCGTTGATGCTTGTATGAGCTTTTCATCGTGAAGCAAAGTTACGTGGAGGTTGCCATGGCAAAATGAAATCTTTTTTACATTTCTCTGGTTGGGGTAATAACTGGGTTAAAAGAAATTCTGGAAGCCTAGGAAGCAATCTTCAAAAGTGAGAACCCAAGTCTGCAGAAACAGAATTTCAAAACCCAAACTGGAACAGTATGTACAGGGACGTGAGGAGCCTGGCCCTGTGGACATGTGTACAAGGGTCCTCAGAACTGGAGAATCTTGGGAGAACTCAATATCAACCTGCAAAACGTGACACACAAAACCCTGGACAGGACAGAGGGGCCCGGAGGAGCTTGGCCTGCTTTGGAGGCTCCATAGACCTCCTTTGGGACTGAGGAGCAAAAACCACCTACTCAGAGCATGGAGGTTCCTGGAGACCTGTGGCGTGGCTGTGGGTGCCCAGATGAGGAACCATTCGACCCTCCTGCCAAGAAAACCAGGGGCTCCATTTTCGATGATGGAAACTTCAGGGCACTCCCAGGATCCACAGACAAAAGGGACATGCCGTTAATGACGCGGCCGGGTTACACGGCTCCTGCATGGTGCTCAGCGCCCAGCTGCTCACAACTGCCCAGGCTGGTGCCTGTGCCCTGTTCACAGAGCACATCACCCCTATGAGAAGCTTCTTGCCTGCTTCCTATTACTTTTTTAGATTGTTGGCAAAGATTTTGTGCCCAAAGCTGGAGCTAGCGCCTCTGGAGAACACTTAAGAAACTTGGGTGGAGTTGCTGACAGGGGCTTTCTTAAGAGCACAACTTTTTAGGCTCCTGGGTGAGGGTAGCACATCCCTGCCTCCTGGCTTCTCAACACTGCCAGTGTGGGAGGAGCCACCAGAGCAGCACCCAGCTGCCCCCCAAATGCTGAGAAGCTGCATGACGCTGGTGACCCCACCTTGGAGCTTCTGACAGTGCAGTAGGGCGCCGCGCCCATCCCCAGAGCCAGGAAGATTCAGTCTCCCTGACTGTGCCTTTTCTTCCCACAGTGTTTGAAGCAAACAGCCTGTCCTCCACATTGCTCTGGGTATTTGAATATGAGTTTTGGTGCTAGCATCACAGAAGCCGTGAAGTACTGCCTCGTTATGGTTTCCAGGAACAACTGGTCTTAGAGAGGGTGTTTTCAGAGTCATATATATCTTTTTAATTAAAAAGAATCCTCTTCTCACCTCAGAGACCAGTGAGACATTTGGGGAGCTCCCGTGTAAAAGGCACAGCAGAAGCTGCAGGTGTGGGCTGGCCGCAGTGGAATGAGGGATGGGGAGAACCACAGTGAGGGGCACACGTCCCAAGAGGAAGTTAGAACTGAGAGGTGGTCCACACGACGGGGTTGGAATTTCAGAGACAAAGGTCAACATTGTCATCTATTGACAAGAAACTCTAGGAGCCCCCAAATCTTACAGTGCGTGGGATAAGTACAGGACCAGACTTTCCATTCAGGCACCAGCACAGACAACAGGGCAGCCTCTGTGTGAGGGGAGGGAGGGAAGATAAGAGGGGGACAGAGCGAAGCAGCCACTTTACCATGTCTGCCCAGCCCAGGGCCCCACAGCTGATACAGTGACCAAAGCGGAGCCCACTCAGCTGCTGGGCTGTCCTGTGCGCGGCTGCCGCTGAGATGAGGAAGCTGGCCCCGTGTGCCTGCCCCTGCTCCTCGGGCTGGGTCTCCTTGGGCCTGTGTGCGGCAGCAGCCTCATCTCGACCTCAGGGCCTTCGCTTCATGCCTCTCCATTCTCCAGGCCTTGCTTAAGCGTCACCTCGGGATAGATAGCACTAGGAACTCCCAGTTAAGATTTCCATTTGAAAGAACCACCTGCTTTTATCCATTGTGCAGGATGCCAGGGATGATGGCTGTCTCACTTCTCCTGTCATCCTAGTCTTCCAGACATGCCCTAAAGTGCTCAGTGTGTTGCAGAGTCACGCCACCACCGCCCCATAGGGAAAGGTGGTCTTGCCTCTAGGACTTGGGACTCTCAAAAGTCAGGGGCAGCGGTGGCCATGCAGAGAACCAGCTGCTGCCGACGTCCCCGTGACACTTCACCCCAGCTGCACATCCTCAGGCAGATTCAGCACGTCCCATGTTCCCTCCTGCCAGTTCCACTCTCTCTAGGAGACTGGACTTGCCGATCTGGTGGTGCATTTCCTGGCCTTGATAGGATAGTAAGAAGTTGGCATCCACTGCAACCGAGAGCAGATCGAAGGCTCTGCAGGGACTTTGATGCCTCCCCTATTTCCTGTCTCATCACAGAGATCAGTATGTCATCTCCAGCTCTAAGGAGCTGTCCCACCCAGGCATGGTGGCTCCTGCCTGGAATCCCAGCACTTTGGGAGGCCAAGAGACTGTACCAGCCTGGGAACAACAGCAAGAGCGTCTCTCCACCACACACACACAAATAAACAAATAAAAATAAATAAATAATTAGCAGACGTGGCAGTGTTACACCTATAGTCTCAGCCACGAGGAGGCTGCAGTGAGTTGTGACCATGCTGCTGGTCCAGCCTGGGCCACAGAGTGAGAACCACCCCCTCCCCCCACCAAGGCCTAGGTCCCCAGTCCTAGCGTAGTAGACAATCTCTAATAGTATGTTCACAATTTTCCAGTGAGATAATCTGTACCTTGAGGACTTCTATGAAACGATGCAATACGAACAACACTTGAACTTCATGAACACTCTAAAATAGCAAGTTAAAAATCTTATTTTAGAAACTGAAGGGGACTCTGGGCAGTTTTTGTTCCTAGCAACTCCTTTAAATTGAGTATGTTTAAATAACTTAATATGATAGAAATAAAGAGTAAGTCTGGAAAGCTGCCTCTTAAAAAAAAAAAAAAAGAAAGATAAAAAAGAAAACACTAAACACTTTTAGAAGACACTAAATTTATACCAAGTCAACAAAACTGGGGCTTTGAACAAGGCAACAAGGCACCAAAAATAATTTTTCATTTGGTCTTGTAGACATCCTGAAAAGAAAGAGAAGTTCCCTTTATTCATTTGAAGGGACGAAAGAGTGTCTAGTTGGAATGAGTTATGAATCACATCTAAATTCATTTGAAAAGAAGGAAAATCAAGCTGATTACATGAACATTCTAATTCGGAAAGATACATCAGAAGATCAGTGAATCATAAGCAACCGTCATTTAAGAGATCCAATTCAAATGAGAGGAGCTAGCAGAGAAACTCAAGGCGGCTTTATAGATGTAAAATATTTTATTTGTAAATGGTGATCTTCTAAATCTGTGTCCACAAATTCCAAAACCCATAACACTCTGTATACTTCAAAAAATTCGATTTTTGCCAACATTAGATACTATTATACAGAACAGAAAACAACAAAAACCCGGTGGGACAAATACTGGTAGGATGTCAGAATATTGTACAAGAGAAGAAAAATATTCAAGAAACAAATTTCATACAGCTATTTATCAAGAGAAAAATATATACAATTGATTTATTCTGTAAGATAAAAATACATCATGCCATATACATTACAAGTTCAGAACTGCATCACTGAATATACCAACAGTTTACAGTCCACTTTAATTGTGCACACAAAAAAACTTCATTTTATACTTAGCCTGTGAAGTGTCAGTACCAGAATTTTTAAGTACAAAATAAAAAGCTAACCTGCTTCGAAATGCTGATTAAGTTTCTACAAGCAAACACAAAACAGTGTGTTTTTCTTTTATTAAAGAAATGTAAACAAACAGTTCATACAAACACATTTTAAAATTACATCTTCCAAAAACCCTATTACTGGGCTCCTGCAGCTGCAAGCATAATCACGTCTCTTTCTCTCTCTCTTTTTTTTTTTTTTCAATTTTTTGTGTTAAATAGAAGGCTAAAGAATTAGATTTAAGTTCCTGCTACATGATCCTATTATGTTTACATGATTCTTTGTGGCCTGAAACAAAGTTCTAAGCAAACTATTTCTGCTGAAGAAAAAGTTCAGCCTCCATTTGGGTGTATTTTTAAGCAGTTATTCACAGTTATCACAAATTGTAAGCACAAAAAAACCTGACTGAAGAAATAGGGATGCAACAATATAATATGAAAAATTAGTTTAAATTACCAAAACAGCTATAAAAGTTGTAGTCATAGCATACACTCTGCTTTGTCAGAAGTAAGTTGTATAAAATAATTAGGTACTAATAGATCATAGTTTCAAAAAACCTCAAAGACTTTAGGTTGAAATTTTGGTTATTACATAATTATAATGGCATATTTTATAACACAAAATTACATTGTAACATCCCTATGAACATTTTATAAGCACCCGAGCTGCTGCAGAGCCTGGTAGCATTTGGTCAATAACTATTTTTATACTGTATTTTTTCTCAAAATATTTACATATTTGTACAAAGTAACAGTTTGTTAGTTCTGCAGGTAACAGCAGCAGCTTGGCTTTCTTCTTTTATTTAAAAATAGCTTCATTCACTTATTTAATAATAAATACAAAAAGTTTCTCTTATTTTACAGAAATCAAAAACTACAATAAACTGACTCATGGAATCAAGTATTTAAATGTTATTTTAGTGCAAGTTATTATCCCTTAGCTCTATCCCTAAGGAAGTCATTTCAGTACATTCCTTGTTCAGTGGTGTCTACTTTATTTAAAAATATTAAGTTAGAGGGCCTGCCCCTTTCCTAAGGCCGTGGCCAGCACTCTGCTCGTCCCCCGCTGGTGATTTCTAGTCTTACATTCATAGGAAGGCCCCTGCCCTGGGGCAGGACAGCCGTCGGCTCTTTGCCCCAGTAAAAGTTTCTCCTTAAACTAAAAAAACAAAATAAAACAAAACCCACCCACAAGGGAAAAAAAATTAAAGAATACAAAGAAAAAGAGAAAAGCAAAAGTGCTGGACCACTCTGGAATTCTGCGTCACCTCAGCTACTTCAGGAACTGCTGCAGTCAGCTTTCTCCTGGTGCCTCTTTAACCTAAAGTACTGAGGAAATCAGAACTTCCAGAAGCTGTTTTTCAAAAAGTCATAAAAGAAAACAAAACATCTTTCTGTTTGCAAAATCCCAATGGTGTGTTGAATCATCTCTTCCAAGGGACAAGCCGCCCGCTCAGATAGCAAGGAATGCGTTTCAGTTCATCCATTTCCGGCAGTTCACAGCCCCACAGTGGCACGGGATCTTGTGCTGGTCATCTTCAAAGTCAAACTTATAGTCATAGCAGAGCTGCCCGAAGTCAAGACACATAGTTAAGTGAGGACAGAGGGGAGATCACAGGGCTGCTGCCTACCCCTCCCTGGCATTTCAAAACCAGCGAACAGGACGTCAATTAAAGGAGTGCCTGGCTTTTTGAGCTTCCATAGAACCTGGAGGGGCAGGGGGGTTTCCAAACCAAGTAAAGGAATTAACACGTCTACGCTTGCTGGAGCACAGACAGGGAGGTGGATTTCCAACCTGGCTGGAGAGGGCTGCATCTCCATCATGCCTCACAGTGCTGTCCCTGCCGTAACTGAAAGGGACTGGAGGGGGCAATGGAGGACAATGCTTTGGTTAGGATGAGGTAGTGCCCCAACCCTAGAGGCCTCCAGTTCCCCGCATGTCCTAACTGGGGCACATGGGGCAGAGGGAGGCTGCCCTTGCCAGCTGACGCTGTTTTTCCTCTTTCATCTCTCCCCACTTGAGAATCTTAAAAGGGTGCCTCTCTTTTTAGGGGTTACCAGATTATTCATGTCTCAGGCTGGCAAGGTAGATGAAGTCTGCACAGTACAGGCCCCCTCAACTCCCTACTAGTCCTTTAACCCACCCCTGAAAAACCTGACCCTGCAAAACGAAAAGAGAGGACCAATAATTTCTAGGGTCACTTCTGATTCAAATATTCTACAACACAGAAAGGAAATAAACCAATGTTCATTAAGTAGCTATTCTTAGCAACAATACCTTTTAGTAGGCATCTGCTGAGCTCCTTCATTTTGTAAAAACTATAGTAGAGGTTCAGAAGAGGTTAAATGACTTGTCTCATGTAGGAAGTGGGCCCAGGAGGGGCAGTTCTAACAAGCAGACATGCCTTGTTGATTATTAGCACAGGCTGGGGTTCTCACGTTATGTCTTGTTTATTAAAGTTACTGTGAGAGGTGCAATGGGCTTTGGGTCTCTAGTTAGATCCCTATTCTTAACTTAAAAAAGGAGATTCCAAAATCACCAGTATGATCCCATTGCTGGGTTCTGAAGGGCTAGGGGCTCCAACAAGGTAAAGACATAGGTTCCTCACTCCCCGGGGGAGTTCCCTGAAAAATCTAATGTCGTTCAGCAAGAGCCTTTTTAGAACCCAGATCAAGGTGCAGAGCATATTTGTCCCAGACAAAGTTGAGAAATGTAAAGAAGGCAGTTAAGACCAATAGTGATCCATCACTCAGACATGAAGGAGAGATAAGAGTAAAAGGGGGGTGGGGTGGGGAGACAGTAATAATAACTTTAACGTTAAAGGTGAAATGCTGAACCAAAGTTGTCTTCTGAGACCAAAGTGACAAATGTCAAGTCCAGCGTTCAGCATTTTGAAAAACAGTTAACAGAACACCTGGACTGTTTGGGAATTTGTTGATGCAAAGGCCTGTAAGCTTGTGCTGAGCATCAACGTAAGCACGAGTGGACTCAGCGCCACAAAGCTGGCCAGCAGCCAGGCTGCTCCCAGAGCCTGTAGTGGTCCCAGATGCCCTCCGATCATTAGTTCAACGATAGGCATCTTTAAAGAAGGAACACTGCCAAACTGTGTCCAGGTTAAAGGGATGGTAAAAGATGCTAAGACACAAAAATGAGACCACAGGGGTAACATGGGGATACTGAACTTATGGAACAGAAGACGAGGCGATGGAAGAGGCTGGTATCGAATACTTACAAGGTGGCTTGACGCCTGTAACACAGTGGTTATGGTGCCAGCCACATACACCAAGGGTGGTTGGTGGGTTCCAACCCGGCCTGGGCCAGCTAAACAACAATGACAACTGCAACAAAAAATAGCCGGCGCTGTGTCGGGAGCCTGTAGTCCCAGCTACATGGGAGGCTGAGACAAGAGAATCACTTAAGCCCAAGAGTTTGAGGTTGCTGTGAGCTGTGACACCATGGCACTCTACTAAGGGGGACATAGTGAGACTGCCTCAAAAAAAGAGGAAGGAAAAAAAAAAGTAACAAGTCTGCCATGTGAAAGAAGGTGGTACTTGAATGCCTTACAGGGTAGCAAAATCTGACCTACCATGGGGAGAATTTTCACTGCAAGGAAGACCTAGAAAACTGCTGAGCAAATTACCTGTGTGAAAGTGTGAACTATCATGACAGAAACACACGACAAACACAGCAGACACAACCCTCACGCCCTACCTCTTCTCCTTTCTGGATTCTCCGATTGGAGCTAATGATAATTTTGTGTCCTCTCTCAAAAGTCACCACTTCAGCCACACAATTGGGTGCACATGAATGGTTGATATATCTGTAGGCCAACAAGTCAGAAAATTATAAAACTAGAGGAAGCTTTAAAAACTTTTAAAATTTATAGGGAAAATTCTTTGCCCATTAACAGTTACAAATACAAACTTTAAATAAAAATTCTTCCCATGCTCTTCTCAGTGAGCACTGACCCTTTGAGTAAGACACCCCGGTGCTATCAGGTTCCTTCCGCCTCACCTTGCAGGCCCTCCAGTGAGCGTGGCGTCAATCACGTGGTCATTGTCCATGCGGAACATGTACACGCCACGGTTCTGAAAGAGAAGAGCATCTGTCTGAAACACCCCTCCGTGTCTGTGTCCGTACAGTGGACACTCTGCTACCCAGTAGCTGACACTGACATGGTACAAATGGAAAGCATGGACTCAAGAGGTTGTCAAGTCAAGCTGCTCATTAATTCATAGTTATACCTGTGCAAATAACAACAACTGAAAAGATAAAACTGATGGAAAGAGAACAAAACAGTAAAGGCGGCTCGGCACCTGTGGCTCAACAGGCTAAGGTGCCAGCCACGTACACCTGAGCTGGCGGGTTCGAATCCAGCCTGGGCCCGCCACACAACAATGACGGCTGCAACCAAAAATTGGTCAGGCGTTGTGGCGGGCGCCTGTACCCAGCTACTTGGGAGGCGGAGGCAGGAGACTCGCTTGAGCCCAGGAATTGGAAATTGCTGTGAGCTGTGATGCCACAGCACTCTATCCAGGGTGACAGCTTGAGGCTCTGTCTCAACAAACAAACCAACCAAAAAACCCAGTAATGGCTAGACAGAGTCTTTGGTCCCAACTGAATTCAGCATTGCGTACCTGGGCCTGGCTTTCAGGTGTTTACTCGGCACAGGTGCAGGGGGACAATGGCAGTGTTTCCATGATCGTAGGGCCCAGACACCTACCTGAGACTCGTAGAGTTTCTCTTTTCTGTTGGCTACTTCATTGCGAATGATAGTTCCGATGTACTCGATGACCATGGTGTGCTTCTCAATGTCTCTAGCAGCATACAGGCCCAGCCCCTGCAAAGAGTGTGGTCACAGACTTCAGTTTATCTACAACAAACCTGCTTTCTCTTTTACATTAGAAGGTGTTATCTTTGGGTCTTTGAGAAGCTATACTTAAGTTATCACCTGAACTCAAATTATCTTTTATTTTGGAGACAGAGTCTCACTGTCAACCTGGGGAGAGTGCCATGGCGTCATCGTAGCTCACAGCAAACTTAAACTCTTGGGCTTGAGCAATCCTCTTGTCTCAGCCTCCCGAGTAGCTGGGACTACAGGTGCCCGCTGCAACACCTGGCTGGATTTTCTATTTTTAGTAGAGACGGGGTCTCGTTCTTGCTCAGGCTGGTCTTGAACTCCTGACCTCAAGCGATCCACCTGCCTTGGCCTCCCAGAGTGCTGGGATTACAGGTGTGAGCCACCACGCCCGGCCTCAAATTATCTTCTTTATTGAATATGATATTTTCTGAAATTTAAAAATTTGACAATCTTACCACTTAAAACTATGCCATCACTACATTATTACTATGTCTTTTTATACTAAATTCTTAGGGTATATCTATAAAGTAATACTCTTAATTGGCTGTTCAAATTTTCTATTAAGCTATATTATCTTCCATGTAACACCATGCTGAATTTCCACCAACTAAACAGGCTAATGACGTACAATATTTGTTTTATCTTATACTATTTCAAACATACAAGTTTTGCATGTATTTATTTTTTTCAAGCACAGTTCCAGGGAATTTGGGGGATAGGGACTATGACAGGAGTGTGCTGAATGCCTAGTGGCAACACAGAAACAGACTTAACAATAAAGAGTCATTAATACAAAATACAGGTCTCAAACCTGCCCCTGAATTTCCTGGAGTCAAAGAGGAGAAACAGGAAAAATAACTTTCTAACAGGGAGTTTGGAAACCAACAAAATTCTTGAGGAAGGCAAATTTATTTTCCCCTAGAACAGAATTCTGAGGCCAGGAAAGAAACGTACAGGGATTTGAACTGGCAAAAAAATAAAATAAAATAAAATAACCCCGGCAAAAAAAGCTCTGGCCCGCCTCTTCCATTCAGAAGCTCACACCGTCTGTCAGCGCAAGTGAAGGGCACATGGCAGGCTGAACTTACTGACTGAGGCACTACAGTCTAAAAAACATGACTGGAAAAGGTATGGATAATTTCTGTAAATATTTGTATTTTCTTGTTGCAGTTTGGTTTTCTGCACTCAGCTCTGATCAGAAGGAAGCCATGTACAGAGAAGGAAGGAAGGTCCTGTGCTACCTGGGGACACCTGGGCATGTCCGTGGGCAGCACCCAGCAAGGGGCACGACAGACACGCCACAATGTAACTGGCTTATCTTCTAGAAAAAAATCTATGTGGTTAATCTTCAATTCCAGATATTACTCAGAAGAGAATGAACCAGGCCACAAAAAAGTATGTATGAAGATCAATATAGTTTGGTTTAAAGAACAGACCAGAATCAACAGAAAGTAATAGATTCCAAGTGGATTCATGCATGTGAACATTTAACACACCATAGGAACAGCAGTATTAAACTTCAGTTTCACAGGGATGGGTTATTTACTAAATGGTGCTTTAACAACTGGTCATCCAATGGAAGAGAATTAAATTGTCTTAAAAAATTTCTGCAAGAACCATAAGAGCACGCATACACAATCCGTGATCTGGACCAATATGTACTAAAGTATACATATTTACCTACATAAACACTAAGACTTTTGTAAGAAAAAAGATACCATACTTACTGGTAGGCAAAGGATGTTTTGTAGGAAAAATATCCAATAGTGCCAGTTGTTACAAATTGAAAATAGATGATGGTTATGAATGTGTGGTTCCCAGGAAAGCAAATGCCAAGGGGAGGCAAATGCTGCCCTCTCCTACGTGGTCAGAGTGCTATTGAGGCAGTAGTAGCAGTCCACACTTACCAGAATGACAAAATATAAAAGTGGTTAACAGCTACCTACTGCAGGAAGAAATGTGCACTTATTGTCTTTTAGAAAACTTGTAATATCTACTAAAGTGAAAATTACATATACCTTTACATGGAAGTCTTACTTTTGGGAAATGCTCCATAAGAGCATAACTATTGACATGTGAGGATACAAGATAGTGATAGCAACACTGTTTGGTTTGGGAAAAATTGTGAAGAAATGTTCATCAACAGTGGAATAGTTTAACACAGATACTCAGCTGTGCTACTACAGAGGATGAAAAAAGCCACCTCAGGGGATAACAATTACCTTTGAGTATTAATGAGAAAAGGAAGATGAAGACTGTATATAACATGATTCATTTGTTTTTGAGACAGAGCCTCAAGCTGTCACCCTGGACAGAGTGCTGTGGCATCACGGCTCAAGCGAGTCTCCTGCCTCTGCCTCCCAAGTAGCTGGGACCACAGGCGCCCCCCACAACACCCGGCCATTTTTTGGTTGCAGCCATCATTGTTGTTTGGCGGGCCTGGGCTGGATTTGAACCCGTCAGCTCAGGTGTACGTGGCTGGCGCCTTAGTCCGTTGAGCCACAGGCGCCAGCCTACATGATTCATTTTTTATATGTACAGAGAGGTGTATGTATTTTTAAGGTGACAACATGGAAAATACAGGATGCGTACTAGATCACTGACATGATTCCTTGGGAGGAGCAGAAGGGAGGCTGGTGAGTGGGAGAAGAGAAAGATGAAATCCCTGAACTCAACACTACGTCAGGTTAAAGATGACAGAAAGATGACAGGCAGGGTAACACTAAAATCACAGTAAAGGAACATTTCTCAAGATAGGAATGGATACAAGAAGGAGTGAACTATTTTAGAACATTGAAAATGGAAAAGGAACTGATTTAGCAGGAGAAAGCTACAACGGAAAGAACAGGGCAGGCCCAACAGAGAGGGCAGCAGGAGAGAGAGGAGAAAGGTGCTGCCCTGACACCACAGAAAGGACTGCCGAGGGCACCGGAGCAGAAAGGGCTCTTCGCTGACTTTTTAAAAATGCATAAAACACATTAACAGATCAAGTAGAGGAAGTCTCAAAAAGAACAAAGAGAACAGGAAACCAAAACCAGAAGGAGAAAGGCGGCACTCGGCCTTCCTCGGGCCGCCCTGCAGAGCTGGAGGCGGTGAGGGCGGCCCCAGCTGGCCCAGAGTGTTCCAGGCGTTGCCGCTGCTGGAGTCCACAAGTCTCAGGGGTACAATATTTGTCTATAGGTGTAAAAGAAAATAGGGGAGGAACTTGCAAAAGAATTAATATAAAAAACCGCTTCTGAGACTGAAGGTCCCAATGGCTCAGACTAAAGGGCTCAACAAGTACAGGAAAGACCTTAGCTCAGGCACACACTTGTGAAATGTCTAAATATCAAGAATAAAGAGACGATCAAACTTTCAGGGAGAAGTAAAAGGGGTCCAACAAAAAGGACGAAAATCTGACTGAGTTTAGACAATGGGATGCTGATACAAATTTTTATTTTACAGAGAATTCACTGGCTTCTAAATAGAAACTGAGAGGAGACAGGTCTGCAAGGCACAGACAAGTGAGATATAGATTAAAACAGGGGAGCACTTGAGAGTGGATTTGACAGAACTTTCAGAAGAAAAAGAAAAAAATCACTAGGGACACTGAGGCCAGTGGCAGACAGCAGTGGTACCACTCAGAGATACAAGGCGCCTAGAGTCTGGCACAGTGAAGGCTTTATAATCCCACGTTGGTGGATCCGAGGAGAAATGTCAGACCCGCATAAAGCTCCAGCCATATACACCGGAGCTGACAGATTTGAATCCAGCCTGGGCTGCCAAACAACAATTACAACTACAACCAAAAAATAGCTGGGCATTGTGGCAGGCGCCTGTAGTCCCAGCTAGTTGTGAGGCTGAGGAAAGAATTGCTTAAGCCCAAGAACTGAAGGCTGCTTTGAGCTGTGTGACGCCATAGCACTTGACCCAGGGCGACATAGTGAGACTGTCTCAAAAAGTATGAGCTGCAGAAGGTAAATTTAAATATTTGGCCTACAGGTGGCAAAGAGATGTAAGATAGTCCATGGTCTATAAAAAAAATACCTAATGACTTCATGAAAAATGGCTTCCAAAAGATAAGGTAACTTCCAAAATCAGAGTGCCTTCTGAAAATATTTGTATTTTTTATAAGTGCTTAAAACAGCTCTACTCTATTCTCCACAAATCCACAGTGTGCAAAATTCAATGCTACCTACTTCCCAAGAGTTCTCATCAAGACGCAGAGATATGGATTCCAAAGGTTGGCTTTGTTATTTGGGGAAACCCAGTACTATGGTCTAAGACCACACAATGAATTACAGGTGTTACAAATGGACAAGAGTTCATATGAATTCAAAAAACAGTACTATCCCTGTGGCCATACGAATCACTTTTCATATCCTGGACCAGCAGTACCTTCCTATTTCTAGATTCTACCCTGTCTTCCCTCTCAACATGAAGTATTTCTTCACCTGAATCCGAGACCGGGCCAGATACACGTTGGATTTCCATTCAGTCTTCATTTTCCGGTACTGCGAAGACTTGGAGTGGACAAACTGTTTACTGTAGGGTGCATTCAGCTCCCCCGTGACTGTGCTCTGAAAGGACTTGGAGGTGCTGGTGCTGTTCAAGGTGTGAGGCCTGCAGACAATGGCGTATCAACAGGAAAAAATAAAAGAAAAACTGAAGATGTCTCTGAATAAGGCCCAAAGCCAGGTGGATTCAGATTCATAAAGATAGCAGCACACGTGGAAAGCTGCCTAGCAGGACACACGGGCAAGCTCTCTGAGGTCGTCGGGCACATACACAGCCAAACAGCAGGGTGTGTAAGCAGCAGACAGACCAAGCACAAAAACCACTACACGCGTGGGAACCCTGGGCTGTACCATGTGAAGTTAAACAGAATACCTTAACACAAACCTCTTGACATGGGCACTCATTTTAGGTTCAGAACGGGCACAACCTGTGGGGTTAACGGCAAGCGGCAGCTCCATGAGAGGATTCCGGCCATATCGGAAGGTATAGTTTTCACAAGCCTCAACCCCAGGAAGCTGAAAAGTAGCAAAGTAGACGAGAAATTAATCTATTTGATCAGGACTACACATAATTTTCAGCTGGCCAAAGACTATTCCACAATGAAAATAACTAATAGGCTGGGCACAGTGGCTCATGCCAGTAATCCTAGCCCTCTGGGAGGAAGCCAGGATGGGAGGATCGCTTGAGGCCAGGAATTCAAAATCAGCTTGAGCAACATAGTGAAACTCCATCTCTACAATAGAAAAATTAGTTGGGTGTCATGGTGCACTCCTGGAAAGACCTGTAGCCCCAGCTTCTCAGGAGGCTGAGGCAGAAGGATATAGTTTGAGCCCAGGTCTTGGAGGTCACAGTGACGTATGAGGATACCACTGCACCCTAGCCAGGGTGACAGAGTGAGACTCTGTCTCAAAACATAAATAAATAACTTATAAACACTGTCCCTGGTAACAAAACAGTTTTTTAACTTATGTTAACATCATCAGCCTGTACACAGATCTATTTAAGTATGCAAATAAAAATTTAGTTTTAAAACAGAACTTAGTAAACCCTGGCAAAGCTCCTTAAAAAGATTAACACATGGGCCATCACAGGCTAACTAACGGGCATGCTTGTGTGGTTTTAGGGTCTTTTGAAAGTTAAGAATTATTAAAAATCATTTATATAGTTTACTTTCTTGATCATTTCTCAATTTGTCTTTTAATTTAACTCTGACATGATGAGGTCATCACTTTGCAGGTCCCAGAAGCACAGAGCACAGGTAGTAACTTCTGGTTCACTTATAAAATAACTTACAGGTCTCCGCTAGAGTATTTTTATGAAATGTATTTCTCTGTAGTCATAAAAGACACATATGATTTAGGCAGGGATATTCCAAAGAAACAAAGAAAGAAGGCTTATTTCTCAGTGGCTTTTAGGGTTTCCTCTGCTTCTCCAAAAAAACTGAAACAGCGGCACCCGTAGCACAGTGAGTTAGGCACCGGTCATATACACCTGGATTTGGTGGGTTCAAATCCAGACCGGGCCAGCTTAACAATGACAACTGCAACAAAAAAAATAACCTGACGTTGTGACGGGTGCCTGTAATCCCAGTTACTTGGGAATTTAAGGCCAGAGGATAGCTTAAACCCAAGAGTTTGAGGTTGCTGTGAGCTATGATGCCATAGCACTCTACTGAGGGTGACAAAGTGAGACTGTCTCAATTAAAATAAATAAATAAAAAATAAAAACAAACTCACTGCGTGAGCATTTACACATTCTAGGAGTAGGGTCTTTCCAAATGATCATCAATCCCATTTTTCTAAAAAGGAACAGGGGTTTATCCACAGGCAAAGTCATTTTCTTTTTCTTCTTCTTTTATTTTTGAGACAAAGTGTCACTTGTTGCTCTTAGTAGAGTGCTGTGGTATCACAGCTCTCACAGCTCACAGCAACCTCAAACTCTTGGGCTCAAGTGATCCTCTTGCCTCAGGCTTCCGAGTAGCTGGGACTACAGATGCCTGCCACAACACCTTGCTATTTTTAGAGGTGGGGTCTTGCTCTGGCTCAGGCTGTTCTCAAACCTGTGAGATCTGGCAATCTATTTGCCTTGACCTCCCAGAGTGCTAGGATTACAGGTGTGAGCCCCATGCCTGGCCTTGCCAGTCAGTTTCTGAAGAGTCACAGGAGTATTACAGTGTGCCCCAATGGTCACACAGAATTAGAAAAGCAGCTCCGCTTTCAAAGCCTGATGGAGACACTCACGGATTCTGCTATCCGTGCCACTGCGGAGACAGTCAGGCCAAACAGATCTTCTCCTTTCAAATATGTTGGGAAAAGCTGTAGCATTTCTGATTTTTTCCTCACACATGACACAGGCTCCAAAATTTTATCCCAAACACCTACATACGGACGAAAATAAAAAATTATTTTTATGGTAAACAGAATGGAGTATAAAAACAAGGGCAAAAGGAAGAATAACCAAAGATTAGCTAATTTTCAAATAAAAGCTATTGGTTAATAATATGTTTACTAAATGGCAGCATTTTAAAGACCTTATGAAATTTTGGGGAAAAATAATGTTACATTAGGGACATTAAAAAGTAAAAGTTAAATCTATAGATTTCTCCCCCTAATATTTAAATTAAAATGTTAAATTGATGTTTTCTTTGGAGTTATCATTAGAGTGCTTTCATACTTCTTTTCCAAACTGCTCAAGTTTGAAAAAGCAGCTCCCTAGTACTTATATAAATAAAAATGATAAGCCAGACATCATGCTGGAGGTCAAATTTAGTCTCCAATTTCTCCCTCTAAATGCTCCTGAGAATGTATACAATATGCTTTATATGAGATTCTTGCTTTTTAGAAACTGCAGGTAAGCAGAGGGTCTCCAACGTAAATGACAGGCAGCCTTTATTTACCAATAATTCTTGGGCTTATTTTACTAGCTCTTATGTGCAAACACATACTAAGAAAGTGTTTAGAAAACCGTATAAGCACTGAGAGCAAGGTATGTCAACACAAAGAAGTTAAGACTTGCACTTGTAGATGAAAAACCCACAAGTCCAGTGTGTTATGAACATTATGATGCAAACATGACATGATACATTCTGAGGCTGACAGTTACTGGCTCCACAGGACTTATCAGTGCAGACATATTACCTTTGGGTGAGGTATCACTCAGGACGAGGTCTTCGTGGCCTTGCTCCACAATCCTGATGACGAACACTGGCCGCCCGTCCTTCTCCTCGATGGAGCACAGGTAGCGGCAGCGCCTGTTGGCGTAGCGTGTGCTCCAGTATAGCCGGCTGGCTTCGTAGCCCACTGGGAAGAGGGCTTTAGGGGAATGGAAGGCTTGCATCTGCTGTGGAAGCAGCTGACCAATGGTGTGGAAGATGAGGCTTCCAACACGGAAGGTGTGGTCCCGTTCTCCTCGCTGCACGATGCTAGCAATTTGTCGTACCTCATCGCGCTGAACATAGACCCTCCTGAAGACTGCAAAGTAACTTAATTCTTGCTCATGAATTCCCTTTGGTTTGTGCATGGGGCAAAGCATAGTTTTGTCCTTAAAAAACATGCATTGTGCTTTAATTGCGCAAGTAAAGTGATAAATGTTGGTGCATCGAAATCTATGACATCCACTGGTGGCACCTGTCTTGTGGCAGAAGACACATTTCATCTGCAGGCCTCTCCTCAGGGCTAGTTCCACATTTATTAAAGCACCAGCCTGAGTCTCATAGACTTCTGTGGACCACAGAGCACAATTCAAGTGGACCCACAGATCCAAGTCAAGGTTGAGCAGCCTTGCTGGTCCGTCTGTCAATCCATCACCTTCTTCATGACAAAAGCAACATTTCCGATAGTCTTTGGGCACAGGGTCAGGTTTAAGGGAAGTACCCAATTTCCTTAGAAATTCATCTATTTCATCTTCACAAGGTGGTTTAAATGTCCCCTTGGGGATTACAATATGGATGCTCCATTTCTTCCACTTCATTCCTCTCCACTTTTTATTTAATGGCCTACAATCTTCAAACCCACCATGGACAGTTCTTAGCCGAGGCTTTAACTTGACTGTTACCTTAAGCTCATCTGGCTTGGCCTCCACTTTGGCTGCTTCAAAAGCAGGAGGGAATGAGATGGGTGGTGATGCTGGGGGAGAAGCCTTCTCCTGGAGCTGCGGGAGACAGTGCACATCCAAGGTGGAGATATTGTTACTGTACTGATGGAAGGCCCTGGAAGGCACATCTCTCACGGGGGACTGTGACAATAAGGGAGTGGACTCCTGTGCAGTAAGAAAACCACAGAGAAGAAAAACAATTCTTATTGAAATAAGCATGTTTTGGGAGGGTATATGACTTGAGGTGAGGAGTCAGGGCCAAGACTGAGAGGTCAGAGTTTACCCTGAGGGAGGCAGTGCTGAGCACTAGGGCATTAGTGGCAGGGCTGCAGGAGCCAGGGCACCTGTAGTGCCTCCTTGCAGGTGCATCTCTGCCTTTTCTGCAGAGCCATAACCCTGGAGAAGATGCTCTAGGACTCCATTCTAACTGTATTCAAGTCAGGGTTGGGGCGGAGACTGGGGATCAATCCTGTCATAAGAGCTGACTAATTTGATTTGTTCAATGGAACAGTGTTTTTTGTTAAACCAAGTTTAACAAAAATGTTAACAAGAATGTTGTAGCACCAAATCCTGAAAGCTCACATCCACTCTCTGAAATTCATGTTATTCTCATGCTTAATCAAATGATGTAAATGTCAGAGAAGGGAACAGAGCTCCCATCAACAAAGATCATACTAACTTTTTCCCAGGCTGGGCACCCACAGCTCAGTGGTTAGCGCGCCGGCCCCAGGTGTGGCAGGTTCAAACTCACCTGGGCCTGTTTAACAAAGAAAAAAACAAAACAAAACAAACAAACAAAAAACCCAACTTCTTTCTGAGGCTCTACAGCTTTGATCCAGCTACTGAAAAGAGCTGGGCTGAGAGAGAAGCCCTGGCAGTCTCTCTAGGTTATAGTATAGAGTGTCATAAATTAATAAACACCAAACCCACAGGTGTCCCTACAAGACATCTGAAAAAAAAGGTGTCTAACAATCCAGAATTGAGCATGAATTACACACTGGCCAACTATCTGGTGAAGAAAAAATTCCTTCTTTGATTCAGGTTGTTGACATATTCTCATTTACAGTGTAAATTTTATGGGTGGATATAGCTTGGAATATATTACAGGAATACTCATGAGTACTGCCTGTTAAAAATGACTCCAGAACATTCCTCTGTAAAAAACATACTAGAGCAACAACCTGGAGGGAGGAACAAGTCAGCATACATATGTATCATTTGTATCAGCATTCGTATCATTTGTATCAACTACACATTTAGATACTTGGTGTCACAGCTCACAGCAACTTGCCTCAAGTCTTGTCAGTAGCTAGGACTACAGATACCCACCAAAATGCCACAACATCCAGCTATTTTTAGAGACGGGGTCTCACTTTTGATCAGGCTGGTCTCTGACTCCTGACCTCACCCAATCCACCAGCCTCAGCCTCCCAGAGAGCTAGGATTACAGGTGTGAGCCACCACACCTGGCCAGAACAGTTTTCCCTATTGGTGTAAGATAAATAAAAACAAATGTTTAATCTTAATTAAATTCATATATTTGTAGCTAAAGTAGTAAAATGAAAGATTTTAATGTTAATGTTGTATTTAATTCTGAACTTGTAAAATGTAATTTAAGTCTGCCCACTTTTGTCAAGAGAAGTGTAGATAAAGACTATTTATAAGTTCTTTTTCCATTTGATTAATACCTGCTAAGGTTTCCCCACGCCATGTGCTCCATGTAAACAGGAGACACTCGTGTTTTGTTCATTAATGTAAACCCAGAACAGAGAACCACACATTGCGCATTGTTGATTAGCAGAGATCACCCTAATTTTACCTTGCTTTCTGAGTTTTTTGCTTGTGCAGTTGATGAATAAAGAATAAAGCAGTTATTACTACAAAAAACAATATCCTTTTCCACTTTCTTGGAGTTTTCTCGTAAATCCTGAAAAGCAGAAAGAAATATGTGGGGAATCTCAACAAATCAAAAGTTAATAAAACCAGATCCTATACATTATTGACTTTATGTTATGTTGAAAAGTGAGAGTGTTTCTTTATTATAAAAGTAAAAAGGAAACTATGTCCCTAATATTTAGCATATAATGATTTAGGCATTGAGAAAATAAATGTACAAAACCAAACTCTATTGTCCATATTTCATTCTCTTTCAACCTGGTCCTTGTGACATCAGTTTGATAGCCAGCTGCAGCTGTGCTAATGTGTGCTGACCGACTGGCAGGAGCACGCCCTGCCACAGATGAAGTCTTACTGCTAAGGATTTTTTTTTTTTTTTTTGAGACCGAGTCTCACACTGTTGCCCTGGGTAGAGTGCTGTGGCGTCACAGCTCACTGCAACCTCCATCTCTTGGGCTTAGGTGATTCTCTTGCCTCAACCTCCCGAGTAGCTGGGACCACAGGTGCCCACCACAACGCCTGGCTATTTATTTTTTGTTGCAGTTTGGCTGGGGCCGGGTTTGAACCCGCCACCCATGGTATATGGGGCTGGTGCCCTACCCACTGAGCCACAGGTGCCGCCCACCAAAGACATTCTTGCTGAGAGTAGGGGTTGGGGACGGAAAACAGCATAGTACCTTGTTCACAAAGGTCAGATCTTTGAATGATTTCCGCACACCACTTCCAAGGATGACCACTTTACAGTGACAACACCATTGTGGTCTGAGTGCTGCGCCCTCTGTCATATCATGACTGGAATCCTTACACCCAGATAGACCTAAGGGCAACCAGCTTGTTAGTAATTAAAACTGACCTATGACACAAGGTGACCCACGGTGTTAAATTACATCAACTTCTTATGACATAGTTCGTTAACTTGTTCTTTAATAAAAAGCTTATCTTTAAAGTGACAGTTGTGGGGCATCGCTTAAGTGACAGTAGGGTAAAAATAAAGAAGCATGCCTATCAAACAGCTAAGAAAATAATGCGAGTATGAAAGAAGAATCTAACAAGACCAACTCACCAATATTTATTAAAATTCAGCCTAAATGCAAAGGGAGTTGAGGTGGGGAGGAAAGAGATACTGCTCTTAAGAGCTGACACGATACAAAACACTTTTATGAAAGACAAAAAAGATGAGAACAGAGAAGCCACTACATTCTAGTAGAAGGTTAAGAATAGAAACAGGATTACAAAGAAACCAGCAAGCAAGAAGACAGCAATCTCCAACTGAGACATGCTCATGAGGATGCCGCACAGTTGGGCTGAGGACTCTGCTGGCCTTCAGAGGGAGTGGCACAGGCGCCTCTGTGGGGAGAGAAGTCCCTCGTGGCCGCTGGTGCAGAAGAAAACCAGAGGGAAATGAAGACGGACAGCAGAGGGGACTGGAGAGCAGAAAACTCTCACCAGGAGATGCAGACTCAGTCACACAGGGTCTGGGTTGGAACAGAGCTGGCACAAGAACGTCCCAGTCCACAGCAGGATGTTAACACACCCCCGCCCTCCTATCCCGAAGCACTTGAGGTCAAATCACATCACAGCAATAGAACAACCCACAGGTGGTTATGACTTGTTAAACATTAAACTGATACTTTAAAAAGAATAAAACTTAATTTTTGATTCAAGAATGAATTTGGTTTTTATAAAAAGGTCACTGGCTCACCATTGCTTGTTGGAGGAAATGGTACACTAGGTTGCTTCAGCCGGTAAGCACTTGCTAATTTGGAAGGGTTTGCAGATCCTGGAGGCCCACGAAGAAGTAAATGCTGTCGATACTCCAAACTCGGGTTTCCTCTGTGGCTACTGATCAAACCCATGGCTGGAATATCTGGAGCATTACTAACCTCATAGCTGTTAGGAATTCTGACATGAAGAAGGTCGGAAAATGCAGCCACAACACTGCTAATGTTCTAAAACCAAATGCAAACGTTAGGTCACTCACCCAGAAGGCAACAGCGAACCACTGAAGAAAACACATTTTCAGAATATAAATATTATAAAGAAATCCAACAGCTTTTATTCAGATTCAAATGAGTCTCAGGACAAAAGTGTTTTAATGGACCAATATGTGAACAAAGCTTTCATAAACAGGAATCCTCATAAAAGGATTCCAATTAACAGTAAATATTTGGAAACACCTTAAACAATTTTAAGTAATTTAACTTCTGACAGTTATAAAGAACATAATCACAAGTTGTGTGCTAAACCTTGTCAATCTGCTTACTTCCAGGGGCTTTTATCCAGCTGTGGACAAAAGTGTGGCACTAAAAAGTCATGCTTTTGCTATGCTTTTTTGGTAATGAAAATGGCTTGTCATTGTACTATTAGGTTTGGTCTCTAATGAAACGTCTTCACAAAATTCAGAGTTAAAAAAGAGTAAAAAATCTTCAGCAAATTACTAGTGTTTGACATAAGCAAATACTTAGGCTACCTAAAGAATAATTCCATTGCTTCTGTAATACCTTTACTATTGGTAAAGTTCTTTCTCATTGCTTAATTTTCCACAATACTTAGAATTATGAAAAGATTTCTCTCTGGAGTTCTCTAAAATATCTATCTTTAAGAATATGTGAACTGGGACTTCCTGTCTGTAACTTAAGGCTTCCTGACAGGACTCAGCTGTGAAACAGCCCTCAGTCCCACTCAATGTTGGTGACACTCAGGTGCATGTTTCACTATAGGTCTCCCAGTCTGTCTGCACAAAGGAGAACACATGCTTTAACATTAAGAAGGCATTTCGCCTCCTGGGACAGTGACCCCATCAGAGCCCAAACTGGACTGAGAATGCCAGGGGCATACTCTTATGGCTTCAGCTTGTGTCATCACCCCTCAAGAGCCCCAGGTTTCCCTTACAGTGGAGTGCCAGGAGAAAAAACTTCCTTTGGACACTGGAGCAACCTTTTCTGTACATCTCTCTAATCCTGGTCTTTTATCTCCCAAATCCATAACTTTACAGGGGATGTCTGGACAGCCAGGTACCAAATTTTTCACCCAGCCTCTAAGGTGCAATTGGGATGACTTGCTGTTCTCTCATGCCTCCCTAATTGTCCCTGAAAGTCCTTTGCCCCGTTTGGGGAGGGACATACTAAATAAAACAGGAACTTTGCCCTTCTGTAGATCTAGTCATGATCAAAACTCTTCCCTCTAATTCACCTTCCCTGACCCCAACTTGGGAAGACCCCTTTCCTGTTATCTTGTCTTCTACTGTTAAAGTTATATGAGTCTATTCCTG
>CAUYON010055116.1:0-16382 GCA_963573935.1 Arctocebus calabarensis
GGCCATGGTCTCAAACTGTTGCCCCCGCTAGAGTGCAGTGGTGTGTACAGAAGTATGTGTAGTATAGATTTCTTTTTTTTTTTTTTTTTTTTGAGACAGAGCCTCAAACTATCACCCTGGATAGAGTGCCGTGGCATCACAGATCACAGCAACCTCCAATTCTTGGGCTCAAGCAAATCTCCTGCCTCCGCCTCCCAAGTAGCTGGGACTACGGGCGCCCGCCACAACGCCCAGCCATTTTTTTGGTTGCAGCCATTATTGTTTGGCTGGCACAGGCTGGATTCGAACCTGCCAGCTCAGGTGTATGTGGCTGGCACCTTAGCCCGTTGAGCCACAGGCACCAAGCCAAGACTAGATTTCTAAAAGCAACCAGTGGGCACTCTAGGAGGCCAAGGCAAGTGGATTGCCTGAGGTCACGGGTTCAAGACCAGCCTGAGCAAGAGTGCAACCTGGCTCTAAAAATAGCCAGGCATTGTGGCTGCTACTCGGGAGTCCTAGCTACTCAAGAGACTGAGGCAAGAGAATTAATTGAGCCCAAGAGTTTGAGGTTATTGTGAGTTGTCATGCCATGGCACTCTACTGAGGGCAACAAAATGAGACTCTGTCAAAAAAATAAATAGGGATGGCGCCTGCGGCTCAGCAAGTAGGGCGCCAGCCCCAAATACCGAGGGTGGCGGGTTCAAGCCCAGCCCCTGACGAACTGCAAAACAAAAAATAACCAGGCATTGTGGCGGGCGCCTGTAGTCCCAGCTACCCGGGAGGCTGAGGCAAGAGAATCGCCTAAGCCCAGGAGCTGGAGGTTGCTGTGAGCTGTGTGATGCCACGGCACTCTACCAAGGGCAATAGAGACTCTGTCTCTACAAAAAATAAATAAATAAAATAAAAGCAAGGAGTAGAGTGACCACATGACTAAGAAAGCATAAAACCAGTACAGTAAAGTATCTGTAGAGTTATTGATAGTTTTCAAGACATTGTCACAAATACCTGTTTTAGTCTTTCTAACAGTGAAATAGGGGTTTTGTTTGTTTGTTTGTTTGAGATGGAGTTTCACTGTGTCACCCTGGCTAGCAGGGCATCATCACAGTTCATGGCAGCCTCGAACTCCTGAGGTCAAGCACTCTTCCTACCTCTGCCTCCCAAAGTGCTAGGATTATAGGTATGAGCCTGGCGAACGTAGATGTTATTGTTCCACTAAACAGATTATAAAACTAGAGCTCACAGGCTATCCAACTTGCTGCACTAACATTTGCATCAAAAGGCTAAAACCATCACCAATTCTGCTGTTTCTACTATACCACATTGCTTCTTCTTCAGCTAGAATACTGATCAATGCGCCAACCTGCCACTTCCTACAGGTCTTTCCCCAAAAGAAAATATTCTTCTTTTAGAACCACTCTCTCTGCATCCTAAGGACCAGAGATCAGAGAACAATTTAAGCAGGAGGTTTACAAATAAAAACACAGGGTAAAAGTACATTCTGGAACAGAAATACAGATATTATCAACAAAAATCATTTCCTATCCTAAAAAAGTTAAGTTTCCTTAAATATGTCTGCTGATTTAACACAAGAAACCCATAAAGATGTTGACAACTCTGAATGAAGAAATGAAAAATCTCTTCTTAAAAAGGAAGAAACATGAAGGCTCTGAGAGGATGATCAGTGCTACTCATCACTTCACAGAGCATGACTGGGAGGCCAGGCCAGGAGGATCTTTGAGCCCAGGAGTTTGAGACAAGGCTGGGCAATATAGGAAGACTCTGTTTCTATAGAAAATAAAAAAAAATTAGCTGGGCATGAGGGTGTACACTTGAAGTTCTTGCTACGCAAGAGGCTGAGGCAGGAGGATTGCTTGAATCTGGGAATTTGAGTACACAGTAAACGATGATCTTGCCACTTGTACTCCAGCCTGGGTGTCAGAGCGACACCCTGTCTCTTTTAAAAAAGAAAAAGAAGGGTGGTGCCTGTGGCTCTGTGGGTAGGCCGCCAGCCCACATACCAAGGGTAGCAGGTTCGAATCTGACCCCAGCCAAACTGCAACAAAAAAAAATAGCTGGGAGTGTGGCGGGCACCTGAAGCCCCAGCTACATAGGGGGCTGAGGCAAGAGAATCGCCTAAGCCCAGGAGTCAGAGGTTGCTGTGAACTGTGACGCCACGGCACCCTACTGAGGATGATAAAGTGAGACTCAGTTAGGCAACGCCTGTGGCTCAAAGGAGTAGGGTGCCGACACCACATGCCGGAGATGGCGGGCTCAAACCCAGGTCTGGCCAAAAACCGCAAAAAAAAAAAAAAGAAAGAAAAGAAGAAAGGGAACATGGCTTCTTTCAGGATATGTACATACTTAATAACTTTAATGCTTACCTCTTCCCTCACAAGAGGGCAGGAAACTTCCTACATGCTTCATAGAATTCTCACAGGGTCAGTGAATTGGGGGAATAAACATGAATGCATTTTACCCACAAAAACTAAGGCCAAGTAACTTCACTTGCTAACTGCAAAGTGAAAGTCTCTGTCTACATATGTATACCCAAGCACACAAGGACGCTTCTCATGCCACGCTACGCGTATGAAGCAACGGGTCTGGAACTTCTGGTCTAACGGTATGGCTACAATGGAATGTCTACTGTTTTTTCTTCTTCCCCCATCTCTATGTGACATTTCCCCACCCCCACCCCAGTGAACTAGGCACTGTGTTACTTCATTTAACCCTTCTAACACATCCCTATAAGATAGGTACAATTATTGCCTCTATTTTAGAAAAGTAACTTGTCCAAGCATGCCCAGCTACTAATTAACGGATAAAATATTCTTTTCCTTTTTTTTTTTTTTTTGACAAATACTGGGACTACAGGTGCCCACCACAATGCCCAGCTATGTTTAGAGTTGAGGTCTCACTCATGAGCTCAGGCACTCCACCTGACTTGGCCTCCCAAGTTCTGGGATTACAGTTGTGAGCCACCACACCTGGCCTGCATGAAATAGTCTACCCAGAGGGTGGCGCCTGTGGCTCAGTGAGTAGGGCGCTGGCCCCATATACCGAGGGTGATAGGTTCAAACCCAGCCCCAGCCAAACTGCAACAACAACAAAATAGCCAGATGTTCTGGCAGGCATGTATAGTCCCAGTTACTCGGGAGGCTGAGGCAAGAGAATCACCCAAGCCCAAGAACTGGAGGTTGCTATGAGCTGTGATGCCCTGGCCAAACTGCAACAACAAGAAAATAGCCAAACATTCTGGCAGGTGCCTGTAGTCCCAGCTACTCAGGAGGTTGAGGGCAAGAGAATCGCCTAAGAGCTGTAAGTTGCTGTGAGCTGTGATGCCACAGCACTTTACCAAGGGCAACACAGTGAGACTCTGTCTCAAAAAAAAAAATAATAATAATTCTACCCAGAAAGCCTAACACAGAGCCAATCCTCTTGGTCAGCATGGTACCTAGCTGTGAAGGAAGTGGATCACATGCAAATATGGTGGACAACGAAAGTATTCGGGAAATCATGTAAAAGGAATTAGACATCAACATGAACTATCTGAAAAGCCTCATTAGTCTGAAACAATCTCTGAACCTTGAACTCAGGTAAAAGTGTATTATTTCTTTCTTCAAATACATTGATGGTTTCTAAATTTTATATAAGCATCTGGGTGCAGTAGCTCAAGCATGTAATCCCAGCACTTGGGAGGCTGAGGCAGGTGGATTGCCTAAGCTCACGAGCAGCTTGCTTCAGCTCAGGAGTTTGAAAATAGCCTTAGGAAAAGTAAACCCCCAACTCTACTAAAAATAGAACAACCAGGCAGTGCCTGTGGCTCATCAGGTAGGGCGCCGGGCATGTACACAGAGGCTGGAGGGTTCGAACCCGACCCAGGCCAGTTAAAACAATGACAGAAGCAACAACAAAAAAATATCTGGGTGTTGTGACGGGCACCTGTAGTCCCAGCTACTTAGGAGGCTAAGGCAAGAGAATCACTTAAACCCAAGAGTTTGAAGTTGCTGTGAACTATGACACCACAGCACTCTACCAAGGGCGACACAGTGAGACTATGTCTCAAAAAAAAGAAAGAAAAATTGAGGCAAGAGGATCACTTAAGCCCAAGAGTTTGAAGGTGCTGTGAGCTATGATGATGCCATGGCACTTTACAGGCCACAGACTGAGACTGTCTCAAAGAATTAATAAATTCTGTTGGAGATTATTTTCTTTCTTTCTTTCTTTCTTTTTTGAGACAGAGCCTCAAGTTGTCATCCTAGATAGAGTGCTGTGGCATTACAGCTCACAGCAACCTCCAATTCCTGGGCTCAAGCGAGTCTCCTGACTCTGCCTCCCAAGTAGCTGGGACTACAGGCACCCGCCACAATGCCTGGCCACTTTTTTTGGTTGCAGCCATCATTGTTGTTTGGCCGGCCCCGGCTGGATCCGAACCTGCCAGCTCAGGTGTATGTGGCTGGTGTCTTAGCCCGTTGAGCCACAGGCGCCGAGCTGGAGAGTATTTTCTAATGAGAAAAAGATTAATTTTACAGAAGCCAGTCTATTATACAATATTCTTTGATTACTTCTTTAATCTTAAAAGACAGAGACATGTGAACTCAAGGTTTAATTCAAAAAATAAAAATATTAATATAACCTACAAGACGAATAATCTTGTATGACCTATTCTGAAGATAAACAAATGACATCCCAGGACTAACAATCATAATTTCAAAATTTTAAATTCACAGGCCGGGAACGGTGGCTAATGCCTATAATCCTAGCACTTTGAGAGGCCAAGACCCACGCATCCCTTGAGCTCAGGACTTCAAAATCAGACTGAGCAAGAGACACATCCCACCTCTAAAAATGGAATTATAGTGGGTACCTGTAGTCCTAGCCACCTGGGAGGCTGATGCAAAAGATTGCTTGGGCCCTGGAATTTGAGGTTGCTATGAGCTAGGATGCCTCAGCACCCTACCAAGGATGACAAAGTAAGACTTTTGGCTCAGCGCCTATAGCTCAAGCAGCTAGGGCACCAGCCACATACACTGAAGTTAGCGGGTTTGAATCCAGTCCAGGCCTGCCAATTAACAATGATAGCTACAACCAAAAAATAGCCCAGCATGGGCAGCACCTGTGGCTCACCGAGTAGGGCGCCAGCCCCATATACCGAAGGTGGCTGGTTCAAACCCGGCCTCAGCCAAACTGCAAAACAGAAAAATAGCCGGGCGTTGTGGCGGGCACCTGTAGTCCCAGCTACTGGGGAGGCTGAGGCAAGAGAATCGCCTAAGCCCAGGAGTTGGAGGTTGCTGTGAGCTGTGTGATGCCATGGCACTCTACCGAGGGCGCAATAAAAAGAAACTCTGTCTCTACCAAAAAAAAAATAGCCAGGCATTGTAACAGGTGCCTGTAGTCCCAGCTACTTCGGGGGCTGAGGCAAGAAAATCACTTAAGCCCAAGAGTTTGAGGTTGCTGTGAGCTGTAACGCCACAGCACTCTACGGAGGGTGACATAGTGAGACTATCTCAACAACAACAACAAAAAGACTTTGGGTGGTGCCTGTGGCTCAAAGGAGTAGGGCGCCGATCCCATATGCTGGAGGTGGTGGGTTCAAACCCAGCATTAGCCAAAAACAGCAAAAAAAAAAAAAATTACTGAGTTTTAAAAAAGACTTTGTCTCAAAAAATAAATAAAATTTCAAATTTGTATTTTTTATAAAGAATAAATTATAAATTCAAAAATTCAAAAGGAAAATCATAAAATAAAGGTATCTCATCACCATCCATAATGAACACACTAGGTATATCTCAAACATATGAAATAGTTTATCTAAACCCAAAGCATGAATCAAATACAAACTAAAAGCAGACAAAACGTACATATCCTATGTCCTAGCAATCTGGATCACCTTGGAAACAATGTGCAGCAGAACAGGGCAAATACAGTTATTCTGAGGAATTAAAACTCATTCCTTGGGCAGCACCTGTGGCTCAAAGGAGTAGGGCGCCAGCGCCATATGCCAGAGGTGGTGAGTTCAAACCCAGTCCTGGCCAAAAACTGCAAAAAAAAGAAACCTCATTCCTTGTAGTCATGTCAAAGGTGAAGGAGGAAATGGTCCTGAAAATAACACAGGGGATTTTACTAACATTAGCAGTTCTGGTCAGTGACAGGAAGATCCTTTACTCACTCTTTGCATAGTAGGTCTCCAACCCAATGCCTAGGCATACTGTCGTCACATTATTTGCGAAATTCCTGCCTTAATAATGCAATTTTAGGAGAAAGGAAAGCGCGAGAGGACCATCCGCCACCACCAGAGCAGCTGTGCCAGAGCCACGAGGAGCCCCAAGCCGGCGCTCCCTCCCTCCTTCCCGCCTTCGGTCGTCGGCGTCCTAGGACCTGTTCCAACCATTATTTAAAACATGGTGGATTACTATGAAGTTCTAGGCATGCAGAGACATGCTTCAGCCGAGGATATTAAAAAGGCGTACTGAAAACTGGCACTAAAGTGGCACCCAGATAAAAACCTTGAGAATAAAGAAGAAGCAGAGAGGCGCGGCACCTGTGGTTCAACAGGCTAAGGCGCCAGCCACATACACCTGAGCTGGAGGGTTCAAATCCAGCCCGGCCCACCAAACAACAATGATAGCTGCAACCAAAAAAAAAAAAAAAAAAATGGCGGGGCGTTGTGGCGGGTGCTGGAGTCCCAGCTACTTGGGAGACAGAGGCAGGAGACTCGCTTGAGCCAAGGAATTGGAGGTTGCTGTGAGCTGTGATGCCACAGCACTCTATCCAGGGTGACAGCTTGAGGCTCTCTCAAATAAATAAATAAATAAATAAAAACTTTGGCTTGGCGCCTGTGGCTCAATGAGCTAAGGCGCCAGCCACGTACACCTGAGCTGGCAGGTTCGAATCCAGCCTGGACCCGCCAAACAACGACAGCTGCAACCAAAAAATGCCCAGGCGTTGTGGTGGGCGCCTGTAGTCCCAGCTACTTGGGAGGCGGAGGCAAGAGACTCGCTTGAACCCAGGAATTGGGGGTTGCTGTGAGCTGTGATGCTACAGCACTCTATCCAGGGTGACGGCTTGAGGCTCTGCCTCAAAAAAAAAAAGCAGAGAGAAAATTCAAACAAGTAGCTGAGGCATATGAGGTGTTGTCAGATCCTAAAAAGCAGATATCTATGACAAATATGGCAAAAAAAGATTAAATGGTGGAGGAGGTGGAAGTCATTTTGACAATCCATTTGATTACAGCTTCACATTCCGTAAGCCCGAGGATGACTTCAGGGAATTTTTTGGTGGAAGGGACCCGTTTAGATTTGACTTCTTTGAAGACCCATTTGAGGACTTTGTTGGAAATCAGAGGGGTCTCTGAGGAAGCAGAAACCGAGGAACAGGGTCATTTTTCTCTGGCTTCAATAGATTTCCACCTTTTAGAAGTGGATTTTCTTCTTTTAATTCAGGATTTTCTGTGGGATTTCCTGCAGGATTTTCTTCATTCGGGTCGCTAAATCACGGGGTCTCACTTCATTCTCTTCCACATCATTCGGTGGTAGTGGGATGGGCAACTTCAAATCTATATGGACTTCTACAAAAATAGTTAATGGCAGAAAGATCACTACAAAGAGAATTGTGGAGAATGGTCAAGAAAGAGTGGAAGTTGAGGAAGACGGGCAGCTCAAGTCCCTGACAATAAATGGTAAGAGCAGCTGCGCCTGGATAACAAGTGACTCAACGCATGCGTTAACAGAAATGTTAACTGTAACGAGCACCGTTTGAGGATTAACAGGAACTTTTTTTGAAGATTTCAAACGAACTCGACTTTCAAAATCACTGTACCTAATCTGAGTATTTATAAACCGCTCATCCGAGCCATATTTGTCATAGACTTTTGAGTTTATTGTTGGGACCACATAATAGGGCCATTTATTTGTCTTTAAAATTATTGTAAATCTCTGCACTTTGCTTTTTTATTAAACGTCCTCCAGGTGAGCCCTGACTCTTCAGTAGTGGTAGAACAGAGTGTGGACTAACACCAGCATGGACCTGCTTTTCCATTGTGTCTGAAACGCGAGCCAAGTAGTATCAGCCTGCTGTGAAGTTAACACGGCAGGATGAATCTTCTACAGAAATAATTTCAGTTTTTTCCAGTATTTAGTAGTGAAAGATATTAACACATTAATGGTAACACATTTCTGGTTTACTATAAATTAAGGATGTTTTCTAGCTGTCCCTGAATGCTGGCACCTTAGTAAGTTTTGATAGTTGTTTAAATATGTAATGTTAAGCCTCGGTTTAAAAAGTAAAGCTGGTATACTGGGTGTTTGCCATTTGCTTTAAAAAAAAAAATAAATGCGAATGTCTTTGGTGCAAAAAAAAAAAAAAAAAAAAATGCAATTCTAATTTGAAAGGGGTCCTAAGAAAAAAGTATACCACAGGCCACAAAAGGCATAATTAGAAATTATTTTCTGGCTCGGCGCCTGTGGCTCAACAGGCTAAGGCGCCAGCCTCGTACACCTGAGCTGGCGGGTTCGAATCCAGCCCGGGCCTGCCAAACAACAATGGTGGCTGCAACCAAAAAATGGCCAAGTGTTGTGGCGGGTGCCTGTAGTCCCAGCTACTTGGGAGGCGGAGGCAAGAGACTCGCTTGAGCCCAGGAATTGGAGGTCGCTGTGAGCTGTGATGTCACAGAACTCTATCCAGGGTGACAGCTTGAGGCTCTGTCTCAAAAAAAAAAAAAAGAAGAAATTATTTCCTGACACTTAGTCAATTAGTCATTGAAACAAAATAGGCATATAAATTACCTGAACTGCCTTTGTTTATATAATCTATTTCTAATTCTACTTTCCTTTATTTCTTGGATTTGTTTCCTTCCCATAAAACTACTGTAGCTAGCTAGCTAACTTATCTTCCCATGTCTTACTTGCCTAGTCATAAATCATTTTGGTCTCTAGATTTTCTCTAATTTTTGGCTACCTTTCTGGCACTGCAATACTTGAAAACAAAAAGTACCTGAGGTCTAGTGTCACCATTCAGTCTAGGGGAAAACTGTTTTCATAAACATATTGTTTTTCCAGGTTACACACATATTGAGTACTTGTGAAATAAATTTTGGATTTAAGAATGAAGTTGTAAATTAGCAAATTAGCAAAACTCTTTTCAATAAAGTTATAAACAATCGTGATGCACATACAAACAAGTATGTTAGAGTCTTCCTTCTGTTTTAGGTTAATAAAACAGTATGTAGCTACTCAGAGGAAAATACAAAGTGCCCAAAAGAGGCAACCTGAAAACTCATTCAATTACCTACTACAAGGTTTTGAAAGCTTGGGAACAAATGAGCAACAAGACACTAATTTTGTTCCCCAAAAAACAGAAGCCTCGGCGTATGCGGCTGGTGCCGTACCCACTGTGCTATGTGTGCCAAGCCTGTTTATGACTTTTTATTGATGTGTAAAATTCATACATTCATATTAAAAAACAGGGTTTTTTCTTTGTTTTGAGACATAGTCTCCCTCTGTCACCCTGGGAAGAGTGTCACGGCACCATAGCTCACAGCAACTGCAAACTCTTGGGCTCAAAGCTCCTCTTGCCCCAGCCTCCCAAGTAGCTGGGACTACAGGTGCCCAACATGACATCTAGCTAATTTTTGCTATTTTTAGTAGAGATGGGGTCTTGCTCAGCCTGGTCTTGAACCCCTGAGCTCAGGCAATCCACCCTCTTCACCCTCCCAGAGTGCCAGGATTACAGGTGTGAGCCATCGCACCAGGCCTAAGAGGGGGTTTTTTTTTTTTTTGCTAACTTGCTAATTTACAACTTCATTCTTAAAGTCAAAATTCATTTCACATATACTCAGTATGTGTGTAACCTACCATAAACATTGTGATGCTGTGAAGATTAACAGGACAATCTTTATTCTCCAAAAGTTTAGCATCTCTAGGAACTTAACACGTGAAGGCTGGGGAGTTTAGAGGGGATGATATTAATTTTAGCCAAAAGGACAAAAACTTATTAGAGGATATGGTACTTGGGCTGGGTCTTTTTTTCCTCATAAATTTTATTAAGACATTCACATGCCTCTAGCTGCCATCTTGCATCCCTGAGTGGGCGCCTAAACCCAGCTGGTCTACCTGAGACCCCCTGAGCACCCCAACCCTCCACACAGCCCCCTTTATGCTTTGACAAGATGAAATAAACTATTATGAACCAAGTCAAATGTGCTAAACTGCAGGCACAAGTGCACCCTGGTGGGAGAAGAACTGCTCGTAGAAAGCAGAGGGTGCTTCACAGAACAGCCACAGCAGGTGATACAAAACCTTCAGTTCTCCTTAAAGATGTTAGGGGTAAATAATATCTCTGGTATTGAAGAAGTGAATATGTTTATAAACCAAGAACAGTGATCCACTTTAACAACCCTAAAGTTCAAGCACCTCTGGCAGCAAACGCTTTCACCATTACAGGCCATGCTGAGACAAAGCAGCTGCCAGAAGAGGTCCCAGCACCTTCCACCACGTGGTGCTGACAGTGACGAGTTAAGGAGACTGAGGCTTTGCTTAAACCATGTAGGGATGAAAAGCACCACTTGCTACTGGAGAGGATGATGATGATGAAGTTCCAGATTTGTGGAGAATTTTGATGAGGCTTCCAAGAATGAGGCAAACTGAACTGAGTCAAGTTCTAAAAATAAGACTTAAAAAAGTTACTGGGGCCGGGTATGGGGCTCACTCCCGTAATCCTAGCACTCTGGGAGGCCAAGGCGGGTGGACGACCTGAGCTTAGGCGTTGCAGACCACCCTGAGCCAGAATGAGACCCCATCTCTAAAACTAGTCAGGCACTGTGGTGGGCGCCGGTAATCCCAGCCACTTGGGAGGCTGAGACGATAGAATTGCTTGAGCCCAAGAGTTCGAGGTTGCTGTGAGCTATGATGCCACAGTACTTTACCAAGGGGGATAAAATGACACTCTGTCTAAAAAAAAAAAAAAAAAAATTGTTACTAGAAGCTGCTATTTTATACTATGACTGCTTTTTAAAATTGTTTTTTGTTTATAGATCTAATAAAATATAGATCTCTAATATTTTTAAGTCCAAGCATGTTGGACATTGCAGCTCTCTTCAGTTTGTGCTTATACATAATTCATTCTTTGCAGCTAATTAAGCTAAAGAAGCCTGGGAATAAAGTTTGAAAGAAAGGTTTAAAAAAAAAGGCATTGGCTCAGTGCCTGTGGCTCAACGGGCTAAGGCACCAGCCACGTACACCTGAGCTGGCGGGTTCGAATCCAGCCCGGGCCCACCAAACAACAATGACGGCTGCAACCAAAAAAATGGCCGGGTGTTGTGGTGGGTGCCTGTAGTCCCAGCTACTTGGGAGGTGGAGGCAGGAGAATTGCTTGAGCCCAGGAATTGCAGGTTGCTGTAAGCTGTGATGCCACAGCACTCTATCCAGGGTGACTGCTTGAGGCTCTGTCTCAAAAATAAAAAAAAGGCATTCACATGCCATAAAATTCAGCCTTTGAAGGTGTACAATTCAGTATCTTTTTCAAATATAATACATTCATAAAGGTGTTAAACTACCACCACCAATTGCAGAATACATAAATTCTCCAAAAAGTACCTGAATACCTACCTGTGAGCAGTCTTTCCCCTTTCTCGGCCTAGCCTCTGGCAACCACAAATACACTTTCTGTCCCAATGGATTTTCCTATTCTGGACATTCTGTACAAATGGAATCATATAGCACACGGCCTTTTGTGTATAGCTTCTTTGTTTCTAGCTTCTTTTACTTAGCATAATGTTTTCAAGGTTCACCCAATGTTGTAGGGCCTAAATTTTTTTTAAAAGCTCTAAAATGTTAGGAAGAATTAGTTCCCCAAATAATATACTTTTAAATGTCAATTTCAGAGACTCTCTCTTAACTCTCTACTTTCTGAAATAAGGAAACTAAATTCTGCCAACTATACTCTTATATTAAGAGATTTGACATAACTAAATGTTACAAAGGTGCTTATGTAATAGTGGAAAAACCAATAGACAGCATTTATATTCTTGTGATAATGTTCACTGGAGAACAAAATTGTGTAACTGGACCTCAACAGAAGAAAACAGATTTAATAAAAATATGCATGATCTGTCTCAGGACCTGTGGCTCAGCAGTTAGGGCGCCAGCCACATACACAGGGGCTGGCAGGTTTGAACCCAGCCCAGGCATGCTAAACAACAACGACAACTACAACAAAAAAATAGCTGGGCATTGTGGCAGGAGCCTATAGTCCCAGTTACTTGGGAGGCTGAGGCAAGAGAATCACCTAAGCCCAAGAGTTGGAGGTTGCTGTGAGCTGTGATGCTACAGTACTCTACCAAGGGTGACATAGTGAGACTCTGTCTTAAAAAAAAAAAAAAAAAGGGCTCGGCGCCTGTGGCTCAACGGGCTAAGGCACCAGCCACATACACCTGAGCTGGCAGGTTCAAATCCAGCCCAGGACCTGCCAAACAACAATGACGGCTGCAACCAAAAAATGGCCGGGCGTTGTGGTGGGCGCCTGTAGTCCCAGCTACTTGGGAGACGGAGGCAAGAGACTCGCTTGAGCCCAGGAATTGGGGGTTGCTGTGAGCTGTGATGCCACGGCACTCTATACAGGGTGACAGCTTGAGGCTCTGCCTCAAAAAAAAAAAAAAAAAAAAAAAATGCATGATCTGTATGGAAAAATTTGGAAACCCCACTGATGAACACTAAAGAACTGGACAACTGCAAAGGCGTAGATTATAAATGAACAGTTTTTAAAAGTGCATAACTTGACAAATTTACTAGTAATTATTGAATGCCACCTTTAAAAAGCATAAATATTTTTGTTCATAAACTATGCCCTCAACAAAGCTGTTTAAAAAAGGTAACTAGAAAAAATATAACATGTATCCTTTTCTTGGGGTTGCACACAACTAGGAGCACTGAGAGAAGCCAGCACTGGTAACGCCCACATCAACTGAGCTCTGCGTTACCCTGCAGCTCAAAGGAGTAGGGCCGCTGGCCCCATATGCCGGAGGTGGTGGGTTCAAACCCAGCCCTGGCCAAAAACAGCAAAAAGAAAACAAACAAACAAACAAAAAAACCTTCTTTTCCACAAAATAGAAATAAAAATAAAAATATAAATATAGGGTGGCGCCTGTGGCTCAGTCAGTAAGGTGCCGACCCGATATACCAAGGGTGGCGGGTTCAAATCCAGCCCTGCCCAAACTGCAACAAAAAAACTAGCCGGGGATTGTGGCGGGCGCCTGTGGTTCCAGCTACTCAGGAGGCTGAGGCAAGAGAATCGCTTAAGCCCAGGAGTTGGAGGTTGCTGTGACCTGTGTGACGCCACGGCACTCTACCGAGGGCGACAAAGTGAGACTCTGCCTCTACAAAAAATAAATAAATAAATAAATAATAAAAATATATATTTAACATGTAAAGATGTCACTTCTCCCAAAAAAAAGCAATACATTTAATATAGTCAATACTGGACAAGTTACTGATAAAACACAGAACAAAATAAATGAGTAAGAATAGTGTAAAAGGCTCAGCGCCTGTAGTTCAAGCGGCTACGGGCACCAGACACATACACCAGAGCTGGCAGGTTCCAGTCCAGCCCAGGCCCACCAAACAACAATGACAACTACAATCAAAAATAGCTGGCTATTGTGGTGGACACCTGTAGTCTCAGCTACTTGGGAGGCTGAGGCAAGAGAATCGCTTACGCCCAAGAGTTTGAGGTTGCTGTGAGCTGTGACACCATGGCATTCTACCCAGGACAACAGCTTGAGACTATCTCAAAAAAAGAAGAAGAATAGTGTGAAAATCTCTAAAGAAGAAGAGACAGCCTTACCACAAACTGGAACACATATGAAGCAGACCTCGTAGACTGGCACTGCACATTTTCCTATTCTGCAGGAACTAGAAAGCTAAAACCTAAATTTTCCAGATTCCCTTGCACCTGGGTGCTAGAAATAAATTAACTACAGAGATGTAGCAAAGTCTCTCCTTTGAACAAAGTAGAGTCAGTCTCCTTTAAGTTGTCTTTTTGACTAGGTTACAAGACTGGCCCATATAGTCCAGTTTTAGCAAGAATCCTAGCTATGCCAGTTTAATGAAAATTGAAATTCTCTACCTTTGGTATTCTGATCAAATTCCTTACCCCTCACTGCTGCTATCTTTATATACTGGCCTACTGGTAGTAAGGACCCTATTGAGTTAGTCTAGCAAGAGTCCCCCAGTCTTGGTATTTCCTCAGTAATTTTCCACTCACCCAGTTCCTGGGCTATACATCTCTACTTCTCCCCACTGGGGTGGGAGTTGAATCCAATCTCCTCCCCTACCGCAAAGCCTCCACTGTGAGTCCCTTTTGAATAAAGTCTTCCTTACCATCTGTAACAAGTGTCTGAATAAAACTGAAAAAGCAAGTCTCAAAAGAATGCATACAATATAAATCCACTATTAATTGTTTAAGCTCATGAAAATTAAACACTAGATCAACTAAAGATATAAATGTATGTGGTAAATGAAAAAAGGAAAAGCAAAGGAATCACAGACAATTCAGAAGAGTGGCTATCTCTGAGCAGAGATAATGATATCCAATCAGAAAGGGACACATAAAAGGCTCTTTCAAAAGAGCCACTATACTCTGGCCCAGGTTACAGAGTGAGACCTTGCCTCAAAAAGAAAAAAAAAATTATAAGCATGCATTACTAATATTTATATATTTTATAAAACATATATAAAATGTTAAAAGGCTAGATTTAAAAATAAAGAGAAATAATTATATTTTTATTATATTTTGTTTATCCCAGCACATACAGGCTCTGTTTCAATGTAAATAGGAACTTGGTGTTCCAGCACATCATTTTAGGAAAAGATCACATGAAAGTGATATGTATCTCTGCTCTGTGTAGATAAACTCTTCAGATAGTTGCCACCATTCCAAAAAGATACCAACATAAAACTGTGTATTAACTTTTCAAGCACAATTTAAAGCAACTGATTGTGCCATCTCAAGGATGATCAGTTCTATCTACATGTGAGTTAAAGGTAAGAAAGTGTTTCTGACACAATTACCTTTAATTTATGAGCTTATTAAAGGAGATCAAAACATATATGGAAATGTAAGACTTTTTTAAAAGACTCACTCAAATGAATATATACCCTCTTCTGTACACCTTTTTATCTATGTGATTTAAATGAAAGTCTTTAAAATAATTACAAACTATTAATTCAATCCCTTTCTATATATATATATATATATAAAGTATAAGAAATACCTCAAATGCACTGGAATTATTATCCAGGACATTACAAAATAATTAAAGTGTTAAGTACCAGCAAGCCTTTGAAGGTAGCTAAATTAAGCCTAACCTGTCGGATAGTCCTTGCCCTGCACAATCTCTGGCAATTAGAACAAGGCATGCAGTGTTATCATTTGATCCAGATAGAACCATAGTGGGAGCATTTAAAACTTCTTTTTCTAATTTCAGTTACCTTAGAAAAGAAATCCTGCTACTAGAATTGTGCAGCTTATATAGTCTTTAAACTCAGAGAGGAATGCAGAATTAATTTAACATTAATGGAACTCATTACCTTTTCTGGAGGAATTCCTAAGAGTAATAAGGTTATTCAGAACAGAAAGAATAAGAAATGTTACAGAATAAGAAATACTATAGCAGAAGTCACATCTGTCTGGGAAGGTATCAAATTCCAGGATAATACAGGGTGGCCATAAAGTTCACGTGCAATTTAAAATAGAGTGCAATTTCAAATTACACACAGACTTAATGGCCACCCTGTATAATGCCCTAACTTATTTTTTTAAATATATTTTTATATATACATGTCTTAATTAGGTTTCCACTTTTTGCCTTCACAGAATTAAAAAGGCTTAAAATTTAATAACAATAACAATGTTTAAGATAAGGACGAGAAACAAAAACCTCGTAAAGAATGAAGGAAGATAAATACATTCAGAAAAGAAATCAGACACCACCCCCCCGAACCCCCTTACTGGGCAGAAGGGACTGTGTTCATTGGTTTCCTGGCCAAGGAACCCATACCCCTATATATACCCCAAGACTAAAAGCCTAAAAGAGGAGACGGGGAAAGATAGGGAGAGAAACGGTGAGAGCTTCTCTCTCCCAACTTGAGTTCTCTCTCTCTACCAGGAGCTTTAGTGTTTTCTGTATTCTTTTCTGTAAATAAATTGTCTTACCAGTGGAAAAAAAAAAAAGAAAGAAAGAAAATGCCATGAAGGCTATGTTAAACAGTTTGATGAGGGCGGCTCCTGTGGCTCAGCGAGTAGGGCGCCGGCCCCATATACCGAAGGTGGCGGGTTCAAGCCCGGCCTCGGCCGAACTGCAAAACAAAAAAATAGCCGGGCGCTGTGGCGGGTGCCTGTAGTCCCAGCTACTA
>CAUYON010055118.1:0-26782 GCA_963573935.1 Arctocebus calabarensis
TCAAGAATGGAGAAGCATGAATCCCATGTACTCAAGTTTGATATGAGGACAATTAATGACAATTATTCACATGGTGGGGGTGAGGGAAGGGGAGAGCAGAGAGAGAAAGAATGAGGGAGGGGTGGGGAAAGAAAGAGCAGAGAGAGGGAAGGAGCGAAGGGGGTAGGGTCTTGGTGTGTGCCACACCTTTTGGGGCCAAAACACGATTGTAAGAGGCTCTTTACCTAACAAATGAAACCGGTGTAACATGGTTTCTTGTACCCTCAATGAATCCCCAACAATAAAAAAAAAAAACAAACTGAAAAAAATAAAACATTCAGTGGGGAAAAGATTTCCTATTTAACAAGTGGTGCTCAGTGAACTGGCTGGCAACTTGTAGAACACTGAAACTGGACCCACTCCACTCACCATTAACTAAGATAGACTCTCACTGGATTAAAGATTTAAACTTGACATGAAACTATAAAAATACCATAGGAAAGTGCAGGGAAAACTCTTAAGGAATCGGCTTGGGTGAATATGTTATGAGGAAGACTCCCTGGGCAAGTGAAGCAGAATCAAAAATACCCTAGTAGGACCTGATAAAACTAAAAAGCTTCTGCACAGCCAAGAACACAGTAAGTAAAGCAAGCAGAAAGCCCTCAGAATGGGAGAAGATATTTGGAGATTATACCTCTGACAAAGGTTTTAATAACCAGATTCCACAGAGAACTCAAACATATGAGCAAGAAAAAAACAAGTGATCCCATCTCAGGGTGGGCAAGGGACCTGAAAAGAAACTTTACTGATGAAGACAGGCACACAACCTACAGACACATGAAAAAATGCTCATCATCCTTAATCATAAGAGAAATGCAAATCAAAAGTACTTTGATATATTATCAAACCCCAGTAAGATTAGCACACATGACAAAATCCCCAAACCAGAGAGGTTGGCATGGACGTGGAGAAAAGGGAACACTTCTACACTGCTGGTGGGAATGCACACAAATACGTTCCTTTTGGAAAGATGTTTGGAGAATACTTAGAGATCTAAAAATAGACCTGCCATTTGATCCTATAATTCCTCTACTAGGTATATATCCAGAAGACCAAAAATCACATTAGAACAAACATATTTGTACCAGAATGTTTATTGCAGCCCAGTTCATAATCGCTAAGCCATGGAAGGAGCCCAAGTGCCCATTGACCCATGAATGGATAAATTGTGGTATATGTACACCATGGAATATTATGCAGCCTTAAAGAAAGATGGAGACTTTACCACTTTCATGTTTACATGGATGGAACATATTCTACTTAGCAAAGTATCTCAAGAATGGAGGAAAAACTATCCAATGTACTCAGCTTTACTATGAACTAATCTATAGCTTTCATATGAAGGCTATAACTCAATTATAGCATAAGAATATGGGGACAATGGAGGCGAGGGAGGAGGAGGATGGGTAATTGGGGGGATCACACCTATGGTGCATCTTAGAAGGGTACACGTGAAACTTACTAAATGCAGAATATAAATGTCTTAACACAATAACTAAGGAAATGCCCTGAAGGGTATGTTAACCAGTTTGACGAAAATATTTCAGATTGTATATGAAACCAGCACATTGTATCCCTTGATTGCACTAATGTACACAGCTATGATTTAATAAAATAGAAAAAAAAATTTACTTTTACTTGATTTATATCACTTTATTGAAATCATTTTTTCCCTTATCTGTTCTATATTAAAATTTTATGTCCTCATTATTTTGTCCTATTTCAGTAAATGGATGTTAGTATCAACCTTGCAATTAATCCTTGATGTTCTTTCTTTCCTTCTTATACCATAAATACAAATAACCAATAAATCAATAGATCCATGATATTGTCTCTATGTAGAACACTTATCATACCATACCACCCTTATCCCAATCTCTAGCCCATCTAGCTAAGTCCTACTCCCTGTATTTTTGGTCTCAGTTTATACGTCAACTCCTCAGCATAACTTTTCTAGGTTTCCTTTTTTATTGTTGCTCCTCTCACTCCCGTTAAAGAGAAGAGAAAGACATTGTTGGATATTTACTCCTAATATTACATCCTCTTTTTCAGATTCAGCATCAAATTGAAATTATAAATTTGGTGAGATGTTTTTACATCTCCTCTACTAGATTATAAATTCATGAAGTACAAGCCCTGGTCTAAGTTTTATGCTATTTTTGCTATGGTATGAAGTTGTGTCCCTTCAAAAATTCATGTTAAAACTTAATCTCCAATGCAACCAAAGCATTTGACAGTCTTAGGTTATGAGGGTTTGTCCTTGTGAATGGATTAATGATCTCATAAAAGGGCTAAAGGAAAATCCTAACTACCCCCCTCCTTCCATGCTTTTCATCACGGAGGAGGCATCAACTTAGAAGGAGAGTTAAGCCTTATCCAGACACTGATCCTGTTGGTGCCTTAACCTTGAATTTATCAGCCTCCAGAACTGTGAGAAGTTTCTGTTATTTATAACATATCCAGCCTCAGGTATTTTTGTACCAGCACAAATGGACTAAGACAATGCCACACTCAATCCTTAGCATAGTACTTTAGGACTTTTTAAGTGCTATATATATTCTAGTAAACAAACAAACAAAAAAGTGAAGGAACAACTAAATTCTTTTGATTTTATCTCCTGTATACCTATACAGTCATTTCAATACAGACATTTCATATTCCACAATCCCATTACCATTAATTAATAGTAATAATTCATTAACTATCACCTAACTATAGGCTATCATATTCCATTTTGAACTGCATAACAGGCTCCCATTTTGACTCCATACTTTTTCTAAAATCTACTCTCAGGGCCAGGTGCAGTAGCTCATGCTTGTAATCCTAGCACTCTGGGAGGCCAGAACAGGGAGATCGATGGAGCTCAGGAGTTGGAGACCAGCCTGAGCAAGAGTGAGACCCTGTCTCTAAAAATTAGCCAGATGTTGTGGCAGATGCCTATAGTCCCAGCTACTTGGGAGGCTAAGACAAGAGTATCACTTGAGCCCAGGAGTTTGAGGTTGCTGTGAGCTATGATGCCATGGTACTCTACGAGGACAGTGAGACTGTCTCTAAATAAATAAATAAAATCTACTCTCAAACCAGAACTATCTCTCTTTAAGTCATGCACTGAATGACAACACTCTCCTACTTACAAACACAAGCTTTCTGTGATGTGACTTTATAGTATAGCCCCAATTCTTCATTCTTCTAGTCCTGGCTCCCTCCCATCAGTCTTTCTTTGTTTTGCTAACCTCCGTCTTTCCTTTATTCAAAGACAACTACACTCTCTTCTGCTCCAGGGATTTGCGCTTGGGCATTCCTTCCATGTGAAATGTCATTATGTACTCAACTAAGCGCAATTCTTTTCACTAGTTCAATCTTATTTATGCTTTAGTCCTCAAATTAAATACTCAGTCCTTCCCAAAAGGTCTTCCTCATTTATCCATAGTAAGCCCTCCTGTGACATACTTGCCATTATTCACTTAAATCTGTCTTTAAAATTAGAGTTAACTCCAAGGCAGCCAGTACTGCCTTTCAGTACCTTTCATAGCTATCATGTACTCTACAATTGGCTTAGTGCCTAGCTCACTGAAGATACCTAATGATTTGTTGTTGAATGGCACACAAGCTCTTATTCCCCTCAGGAATATTACAGTATATCTCATTTAAATAAGTACATGCAGCCTGGGAGTGGTGGCTCAGGCCTGTAATCCTAGCAGGTTGCCCCAGGGACTTGCACTTGGAATACAATCTGGGAGGCTGAGATGGGTGGATCACCAGAGCTCGCAAGTTGGAGATTAGCCTGAGTAAGAGTGAGACCCCATCTCTACTAAAAATGGAACATCTAGCTGGGCATTGTGGCAGGTGGCACAATGTGGAACAGCTAGCTGGCATAATCCCAGCTACTTGGGAGGCTGAGGCAAGAGGATCACTTGAGCCCAACAATTTGAGGTTGCTGTGAGCTATGATGCTACAGCACAAGGCAACAAAGTGAGACTCTGTCTCAAAAAAAGTAAGTATATGCCAAAATAAGCACAACAAACATTAATAATATATAAAGTATCTGCCTGTAATATAAAATAAATCACAATACCATTTTAAAATATCCATTTAAATATTGTATAAATACAAAACAACTTTTTGGAAACAAGAGCCTTGTAATTAAAACTAAAATTCCTTTTTTATTTTCTTCTGGAATTATTTTTAACATTACTCAAAATAAAAAAACCAACAACATTCAGAAAGGAAATTTGGTATCATATAGCAAAATTACATTACATTTAAAAGTCCTATTTCTAAAAATCTCCTCTGAAGATACAACTCCACAAAAATTAAAAAACATTTTTCTCATACATTTCTATTACAATATAGAATTTCTTTCTTTCTTTTTTTTTTTTTATTAAATCATAGCTGTGGGGTGGAGCCTGTGGCTCAAAGGAGTAGAGCGCTGGCCCCATATGCCAGAGGTGTTGGGTTCAAACCCAGCCCTAGCCAAAACTGAAAAAAAAAATCATAGTTGTGTACATTAGTGCAATCATGGGGTACAATGTTCTGGCTTCATATATAATCTGAAATATTTTCATCCAACTGTTCAACATAACCTTCATGGAATTTTCTTGGTTATTGTATGAAAACATTTGTATTCTGCATTTAGTAAGTTTCACCTGTACCCTTCTAAGATGCACAAGTGTGATCCCACCATTTACCCTCTCTCTACCCATCCTCCTCCCTCTCCTCCCCTCTCCTACCCCTCTCCCCATATTCTTGTGCTATAATTGGGTTATAGCCTTCATATGAAAGCTATAAATTAGCTTCATAGTAGGGATGAGTACATTGGATACTTTTTCTTCCATTCTTGAGATACTTTGCTAAAAAGAATGTGTTCCAGCTCCATCCATGTAAAAATGAAAGAGGTAAAGTCTCCATCTTTCTTTAAGGCTGCATAATATTCCATGGTATACATGTACCATGATTTATTAATCCATTCGTGGATCGATGGACACTTGGGCTTCTTCCATGACTTAGCAATTATGAATTGGGCTGCAATAAACAATCTGGTATAGATATCTTCGTATAATGTGATTTTTGATCTTCTGGGTATATACCAAGTAAAGGAATTATAGGATCAACTGGCAGGTCTATTTTTAGATCTTTGAGTATTCTCCAAACATCCTTCCAAAAGGAACATATTTAGTGTATATTCCCACCAGCAATGTAGAAGTGTTTCCTTTTCTCTGCATCCACGCCAACATCTCTGGTTTGGGGATTTTGTTATGTGGGCTAATCTTACTGGATTAAGATGATATTTCCAGGTAGTTTTGATTTGCATTTCTCTGATGATTAAGGATAGTGAGCATTGTTTCATGTGTCTGTATGCTGTGCACCTGTCTTCTTTAGAGAAGTTTCTCTTCAAATGCTTTGCCCATCCTGAGATGGGATCACTTGTTATTTTCTTGTTCATACGTTTGAGTTCTCTGTGGATTCTGGTTATTAAACCTTTGTCAGAGGGATAACCTGCAAATATTTTCTCCCATTCTGAGGGCTGTCTGCTTTCTGTGCTTACTGTGTTCTTGGCCATGCAGAAGCTTTTTCGTTTCATCAGTTCCCAGTAGTGTATTTTTGCTACTGCTTCAATTGCCTGGGCATCCTCCTCATAAAGTATTCACCCAGGCCAATTCTTTCAAGAAATTTCCCTGCACTCTCTTCTAGTATTTTTATAGTTTCTTGTCTTAAGTTTAAGTCTTTAATCCAGTGTGAGTCTATCTTCATTAGTGGTGAAAGGTTCAGTCTTCTACAGGTTCAAGTTCAGTCTTCCACTGGTCACCAGGAAGTTGTCCCAGCACCATTTGTTAAATAGGGAGTCTTTTCCCCACTGAATGTTTTCAATTGGCTTGTGGAAGATCAAATAGTGGTAAGCAGTGGGGCTCATTTCTTGGTTCTCTATTCAGTTCCAAACATCTACTTATCCATTTTCTGCCAGTACCATGCTGTTGTGATCACTGTCGATTTATAGTGCAGTCTTAGGTCTGGAAGCATGATTCCTCCTGCTTTGTTTTTATTTCTAAGTAATGTCTTGGCTATTTGAGTTTTTTTTCTGATTCCATATAAAATGATGTATTAATTTTCAATTTAAAATATCATAATGGAGCTTTAATAGGAATCGCATTACAACTGTATATTGCTTTGTGTAGTATGGACATTTTAACAATGTTGATTCTTCCCAACCATGAGCATGGCATGTTTTTCCATTTGTTGACATGTTCAGCGATTTCTTTTCTTAGAGTTTCATAGTTCACTTTATAGAGATCTTTCACATCCTTTGTTAGGTAGACTCCCAAATATTTCATCTTCTTTGGCATTATTGTGAAAGGAATAGTCTTTGACTGTTTTTTTGGCTTGGTTATTGTTGTAGTATATAAAGGTTACAGATGTATGAATTTTGATTTTGTAGACTGAAACACTGATGTATTCCTTGATCACTTCTAAAAGTTTTGTAGTGGAATCACTGGTGTTTTCCAGATATGCAATCATATCATCTGTGAAGAATGAAAGTTCAATCTCTTCTGACCCTATGTGGATACTCTTGATCGCATTTTCTTCCCTAATTGCAATGGCTAAAACTTCCATTACAATGTTAAAGAGCAGTGGAGACAATGGGCAACCTTGCCTGGGTCCTGATCTAAGTGGGAATGGTTTCAATTGAACTCCATTCAATATGATATTGGCTGTGGCTTTGCTGTAGATGGCCTCTATCAGTTTAAGAAATGTTTCTTCAATACCAATTTCCTTAAGTGTTCTGATCGTGAAGATGCTGGATATTATCAAAAGCTTTTTCTGCGTCTATTGAGAGAATCATATAGTCCTTACAACATGTGCGACTAATGCAAGTAGTCTCCAGAGCACTTTGCACTTTGGAAACACACTCTACTGGTTCTAGGAGGACAGTGCAGATAAAACTTCTGAGGAGCATGGTAGTATGGAAGTTTGAAAACTCCCTTCAGGTTATCTCTTGGCTATTCTTACAGAGGAGAGGAACGTAGGTAGGAAGCGGCAGCAGGGACAAAGTGGTTGTGGGCTCCTGTGTAGTAATGGAGTGTTCAGAGAGTTACATGTGCAATCAGTACAAGTATTCCCCGGTATAGATTGCACTGTGGAAACACGCCGAAGTGTTTCAAAGCAGGAACATTGAGACCAAAGTTCTGGGAGGCAAGGCCTTGTCGATGTTGGGGAACTGCTTTCCTGGGTAGCTCCTTCAAAGGTATTGAGGAGAAGGAACCGTGTTTCCCTCCAAGAAGCACACCACCCATTCACTCCTGGAGCAGGGATGAACTAGTTTCCCTGAGATCATGCACACAGCTGGATAGCGGTTGGCACGTTGGTCTACCTGGCTCTCTTGCATTAATGATCCCTCGTGAGCAGTGGTCAGGGAGGGACGTGTGCGCCTGATACCAGTAGTCTCCAGAGCACTTTGCACTTTGGAAACACACTCTGCTGGTTCTAGGAGGACAGTGCAGTTGAAACTTCTGAGGAGCATGGTAATATGGAAGTTTGAAAACTCCCTTCAGGTTATTTCTTGGCTATTCTTACAGAGGAGAGGATGGCATGCACCATCAAGGAGCAGACTGCCGGTAGGAAGCGGCAGCAGGGACAAAGTTCCCATCTCCGAAAAGGATTGCACTTTGGAAGCACACTGAAGTGTGTCTAAGGAAAGTGCACACGAACCTTCTTGGAAACAAGATATTGTGCAATATTGGAAAAGGCATTCACGGTTAGCTGTAATGGCCTCACTGAAGAGAAGAAACTGCTTTTTTCTTCCAGAGAGGTGCTGCCGGATACGACTATTGGCAATCTGCTGGTCTGGCAACATGCACATAATTGAAGGGCCATGGGATTACATTTCCAGGGTCTCATGTGTATCAAAGTTCCCCTCGGTGGGCATGTTCAGAGAGTTACATGTTCAATCAACACAAGTCTTCTCCGGAATGGATGGCACCTTGGAAATGGACACTAGCGTTTCTGAGAAGGAAAGTGCAGGTGAAACGTCTTTGCAGCACGGTATTGTGGAGGTTGGAAAAGTCTTTGCCGGGAAGCGCTTTGTAAGAGTTCCTGGGGAGAGGAAACTGTGTTTCCCTGCTTGAAGAACACTGCCGATTATATGCAGGAGCCGAGGCCCAACTTCTCCTCTCGCGGAGCTCATGCAAGTAGCTATAAATAAATAAATTAGCTTCATAGTAGGCTGAGTACATTGGATACTTTTTCTTCCATTCTTGAGATACTTTGCTAAGAAGAATATGTTCCAGCTCCATCCATGTAAACATGAAAGAAGTAAAGTCTCCATTTTTCTTTAAAGCTGCATAATATTCTATGGTATATATGTACCAAAATTAATTAATCCATTTGTAGATTGATGGGAACTTGATTTTCTTCCAAGACTTTGCAATTATGAATTGGGCTGCAATAAACATTCTGGTACAGGTATCTTATAATGTGATTTTTGGTCTTCTGGGTATATACCTAGTAAAGGAATTATAGGATCAAGTGGCAGGTCAATTTTTAGATCTCTAAATATTCTCCAAACATCCTTCCAAAAGGAACATATTAGTTTGCATTCCCACCAGCAATGTAGAAGTGTTCCCTTTTCTCCACATTCATGCCAACATCTCTGGTTTGGGGATTTTGTGATGTGAGCTAATCTTACTGGAGTTAGATGATATCTCAAAGTAGTTTTGATTTGCATTTCTCTGATGATTAAGGATGATGAGCATTTTTTCATGTATCTGTAGGCCGTGCACCTGTCTTCTTTGGAGAAGTTTCTCTTCAAGTATTTTGCCCACCCTGAGATGGGATCACTTGTTCTTTTCTTGCTAATATGTTTGAGTTCTCTTTGTATTCTGGTTATTAAGCCTTTGCTGGAGACATAGCCTGCAAATATTTTCTCCCATTATGAGGGCTGTCTGCTTGCTATACTTACTGTGTTCTTGGCTGTGCAGAAGCTTTTTAGTTTGAGCTGGTCCCAGTAGTGTATTTTTGATACTACTTCAATTGCCTAGAGAGTTCTCCTCATAAAATATTCACCCACACGGATTCCTTCAAGAGTTTTCCCTGAACTTTCTTCTAGTATTTTTATAGTTTATATCTTTAATCCAGTGAGAGTCTATCTTAGTTAATGGTGAAAGATGTGGACCCAGTTTCAGTCTTTAAACAGGTTGCCAGCCAGTTCATCCAGCACCATTTGTTAAATAGGAAGTCTTTTCCCCACTGACTGTTTTTAATTGGCTTCTCAAAGATCAAATAGCGATAAGTAGCTGGGTTCATCTCTTGGTTCTCTATTCCATTCCATACATCTGCCTCTCTGTTTTTGTGCCAATATCATGCTGTTTTGATCACTATCCATTTATAGTACAGTCTCAAGTCTGGTAATGTAATTCCTCCTGCTTTGGTATTATTTCAAAATAATGTCTTGGCCATTTGAGGCTTTTTCTGATTCCATTTTTAATGAAGTATTATTTTTTCAAGATCTTTAAAATATGACAATAGAGCTTTAATAGGAATCGCATTACAATTGTATATTGCTTTGGGTAGTATGGACATTTTAACAATGTTGATTCTTCCCAGCCGTGAGCATGGTATGTTTTTCCATTTGTTCACATGTTCAGCAATTTCTTTTCTTAGAGTTTCATAGTTCTCTTTATAGAGATCTTTCACGTCCTTTCTGAGGTAAACTCCCAAATATTTCATCTTCTTTGGCACTGCTGTGGAAGGAATAGAGTCCAGGACTGTTTTTTCAGCTTGGCTATTGTTGGTATATATAAAGGCTACAGATTTATGAGTGTTGATTTTGTAGCCTGAGACACTGCTGTATTCCTTGATCAATTCTAAAAGTTTTTTAGTAGAATCCCTGGTGTTTTCCAGATACACAATCATATCATCTGCAAAGAGTGAAAGTTTAATCTCTTCTGATCCTATGTGGATACCCTTGATCACCTTTTCTTCCCTAATTGCAATGGCTAGAATTTCCATTACAATGTTAACGAGCAATGGAGACAATGGGCAACCTTGCCTGGTTCCTGATCTAAGTAGAAATGATTTCAATTTAACTCCATTCAGTACGATATTGGCTGTGGGTTTGCTGTAGATGGCCTCTCTCGGTTTAAGAAATGTCCCTTCTTTACCAATTTTCTTAAGTGTTCTGGTCATGAAGAGATGCTGAATATTATCAAAAGCGTTTTCTGTATCAATTTAGAGAATCATATGGTCTTTATTTTTTAATTTGTTTTTGTGCTGAATTACATTTATACATTTATGTTATTGATCCAGCCTTGAGACCCTGAATTATGTTTATAGATTTACATATATTAGTCCAGCCTTGAGACCCTGGGATAAAGCCCACTTGGTCATGGTGTAATTTGTTTGATGTGTTGTTAGATTCTGTTTGTTAGGATCTTATTGAATATTTTTGCATCAATATTCATTAGTGATATTGGTCTATAATTTTCTTTTCTTGTTGGGTGTTTTCCTGGTAGAGGGATCAAGGTGATGTTTGCTTCATAGAATGTGTTGGGGTAGTAGTCCTTCTTTTTCTATATTTTGGAAAAGGTTGTGTAATGTAGGTACTAGTTCCTCTTTAAAGGCTTGGAAGAATTCTGACATGAAGCCATCTGGTCCTGAGCTTTTCTTTTTAGGGATATTTTATATAGCTGATGTTATTGCAGAACTTGATATAGGCCTGTTCAACATTTCCAATTCATTCTGGCTAAGTCTAGACAGGTGGTGTGCTTCCAAGTGTTGGTCAATTTCCTTCAGATTTTCATATTTCTGAGAGTAACATTTCTTGTAATATTTATTAAGGATTTTTTGAATTTCTGAGGAGTCTGTTGTTATTTCATCTTTACCTTTTCTGATTGATGAAATTAGAGATTTTACTCTTTTTTTCCTGATTAGGTTAGACAAAGGTTTATCTATTTTATTGACCTTTTCAAAAAACCAACTTTTAGATTTATTGATCTGTTGTATAATTCTTTTGTTTTCAATTTCATTTAATTCTGCTTTGATTTTTTTTTTTTTCTTTTCTTCTGCTGGGTTTGGGGTTGGAATGTTCTTCCTTTTCCAGTTGCTTGAGATGTCTCATTAAGTTGTTAACTTCCTCTCTTTCCATTCTCTTGAGGAAAGCTTTCAGTGCCTCTTAGGACTGCCTTTGCAGTATCCCATAGATTCTGATAATTTGTGTCTTCATTGTCATTTTGTTCTAAAAATTTGGTAATTTCCTTCTTAATCTTGTCTATGACCCATCTATCATTCAGCATAAGGTTATTTAGCTTCCATGGTTTTGTATGAGTATACAGATTCCTGTGGTTATTGAGTTCAACTTTTATTCCATGATGGTCCAAGAAGATGCAAGGTATAATTTCTATTATTTTATATTTGCTGAGGTTAGACTTGTGACCTAAGATATGATTGATTTTAGAGTATGTTCCATGGGCTGATGAAAAGAATGTGTATTCAGTTTTATTAGGATGAAATTTTCTGTAGATGTCTGTTAAATCCAACTGTTGAATGGTTAAGTTTAAATCTAAAATGTCTTTGCTTAGCTTCTTATTGGGGGATCTATCCAACACTGGTAGAGGAGTATTAAAATCTCCAACTACTATGGAGCTGGAGGAAATCAAGTTGCTCATATCTGTTAGAATTTCTCTTATAAATTGAGGCACATTCTGGTTGGGTGCATAAATATTAATAATTGAAATCTTATCATACTGAGTGTTACCTTTAACAAATATGAAGTGTCTATCCTTATCCTTCCTTACTTTGGTTGGTTTAAAGACTATTGTATCTGCAAATAAGATTGTAACATGTGCTTTTTTCTGCTTTCCATCTGCCTGGAATATAGATGACCATCCCTTTACCTTGAGTCTATATTTATCTTTTAAGGTAAGATGAGATTCTTGTATGCAACAGATATCTGGCCTGAGTTTTTGTATCCAGTCAGCCAGCCTGCACCTCTTTTGAAGACAATTTAAACCATTTACATTAATTGAGACTATTAATAATTCCATTGAAAGTCTAGTGGACATTTTTTATCCTTTCACCACTGTGAAGGTTGGAATTGGATTGAAAGTTTCTGAGTGAGTTTACTTTTGTGTTGGAGGATTGAGCTGGTCATTATGGAGGAGAGGTCTGAGAATATCCTGGAGATCTGGTTTAGTTATGGCAAATTTCTTCAACATGTGAATGTCATTAAAGTATTTAATTTCTCCATTGTAAATGAAACTCAATTTAGCTGAATACAAGATCCTGGGTTGAAAGTTATTTTGTTTTAGGAGATTAAAAGTTGATGACTATCCTCTTCTTGCTTGAAAGGGTTGAGCCCAGAAATCTGCAATTATTCTAATATTTTTCCCCTTGTAGGTATGGTTTTCGTATGTCTGGCTGCTTTCAGAATTTTCTCCTTCATATTAACTTTAGTGAAGTTAATTATGATGTGCCTGGGGGATGTTTCATTTGGGTTGAGTGATGTTGGGGTTCTGAAACTGTCTTCCATCTGAACTTAAGAATCTCTTGGCATATCTAGAAAGTTCTCTTTCATAATCTCATGAAGAAGAGACTCTGTGCCTTGCGAGGCTACTTCATCACTTGCAGGGATCCCTATAAGGTGAATATTTGTTTTCTTTGAATTATCCCAGAGGTCTCTGAAAGAATGATCCATTTTTGCCCTCCATTTCTCTTTCTCTTTGGATGTTTGGAAGTGTTCGAAAGCTTTGTCTTCAATATCAGAAATCCTTTTTTTTTGCTTTCTCCATTCTGCTACTGAGGGATTCTACTGTATTTCTCAGATCTTTGAGGGCTGCAAATTCTTGCCTCAATGTGTCAAAATCTTTGGTCATTTTGTCATTGAATTCCTTGACCTCTTGAGACAATTTTTGGAATGCTCCCTAAATTTCTAGATCCATCTTTTCCTCTCTTTTATTGCTCTCATTTGCAAATTCTGAATTTGGTTTCTGACATCTCAGCCATCTGTTTATGCATAGGATCTTCAGTTGTGTGTGCCGAATTGTTCCTTGAGGGGTTGATCTGCTCTGGTTGTTTATGTTGCCAGAGCTTTTCCATTGATTCTGCCCCATGATTATTTTGCACCATTTGGCAAGATGAACAGAGAAGGATAAGTTGGGTTGGGGGTTCTAGGAATAGTGATTGTCAAGTCCTTTGCATGAAAGCTGGGACTGACATCTGTACCTTTTCCCCTAGAGTTTTGCCAAAGATCTGTACAGTGCTACTGCCTGAGAAACTGGGTACCTTCTTGGTGTGGTGGGGTTAAGTGGCACTGTCTTGTTTTCAGCTGGTCTCTGTTTTACCCTAGAGAATCAGTTACTCTGGGTTGAAGTCTGAGCTGTGGAGAATTACCAGCATTTAAGTCACCCCGCCCTCCACAGGCAACAATTGACAAAGGAAAATCAAACCTTCCCACTACCACACACCCAGGATACCACTTTGGATAGTCCTCGGGTGATTGGCCCAGTTGAAGAGGTCCCAATCAATTGTTGCAGTCAGCACTGGCCTTAGGTGGGATAGTTTAAAAGATCTCCGACAAGTAGATAGCAGGGGTCTGCTGGCAACTCTAGTACAACTCCTTCCGGTGCTCCGTGAGATCAGAATGATCCCCAGTTCCCAGCAAATACATTAGTCTGGGAAGGTTGGTGCCTCCTTCCCCACCTTGCAGCTCTGTCATACCCAGTCACTGGAGCCCCACAGGGCTGTGATCTAGTTGCCTCCAATGAGCAGATGCTCCAGGGGTTTGCACCTGCCCAAGTCACAGGGAGATTTGAGTCTCCTAGCCAGGCCACCCCCTCTTTGCCACTCTCTGTCACTATTCGGCAGGGAGAGGTGAGGCCTGACAACCTCGGGTGCTTGATAGGGGCTGGGGCTATTCACTCAGTTCCAGCCCTGTCCCTGATTAATATTGTTGACAGGACAGAACAACTTCACAGAATTTGTTTCTGTCCTGGTTATTTTCTCCCTTTGTCTCAGCTTTTATCCCCTGAGGGCCAGGTGCATCTGCAGCCCAGTAAAGGAGTCCTCTGGGTCAGCTCCACGTTGGGAGTCTCCTGTCTCTGTGTGAGTATTCTAATCCCCGTGCTCCACCCAGGCTGGTTCCGCCTCAAGCATACCCTTTACTCTGGGAGCCTGTGTTCTGTCCCAGATCTGTTCTGCCAGTGGCCGCCACCAGAGAAGCTGCCCAGCCTCCCCAGGTTGCCCAGAGAGACTGGGAGTGTTCCTTCAAAATATCCCCAGGTGTGTGAGCTCTACCATCACTGTTCCCTCGGCTGCCAGTGCCTCGGGGTACTGCCTCTCCCTCAGCTGATTATTTTCTCCTTACTCCCGAGCCAGAAAGTCAGCACAGATCAACAATAGTCCATGCCCCGTCTACACCCCTCAAGAAAATGCCCAAGAATCTGGACTCCATGGGGGACAGCTTCCAGGCCTTGGGGTGAGAGTGGAGGGGAGTGCCAGGAGTTCAAAATTGCAAAGAGTATATAGAGTTTTATACAGTTTTATACTTGGCAGGAGAATGCCATGACACCCTAGTAGGAGAAGGAGGTCCGGTTTTTAGAAGGTCTCTTCTGTGGGGTAAAATGAGAGAATGTTTGAACTCTGCTCGCTTGTTTGTATGGAGGTATGGAGTATATTGCAAGACATTCTCATGTGTGAGTGAACTCCCATCCACTTGTTTTGTTTTTATCCTTGGGGTCACAGGTTACCTCAGCAGGGTTGATGTGCATTCTTCAACCTTCTCTTTAGGTTCAGATCTGAACCATTGGATTTCTTGTTAAATTTCTGTCCTTTAACTCTCGTTTTGGATGGGAGCCTCTGAGGAAAGCTGGCAACAGACTGCCACCTTGGCTCTATCAATGTCTCAGATTTTAAAATCAATATCCACAAATCAATACTCTTTGTATATGCCAATAACAGACAAGTCAAGAAGCAAATCAAGGGCACAATTTATTTCATGGTAGCTTCAAAGAAAATGAAATACCTGACAATATACCTAACAAAGGAGGTGAAGGACCTCTACAAAGAGAATTATGAAATCCTAAGAAAAGAAATAGCAACAGATGTTAACAAATAGTTAACATAGTCTTGGCTGGAAAAATCAACATTATTACAATGTCCATACTATCCAAAGAAACCTACAGATTTAATGCAATCCTCATTAAAATACTAAGAGTGTACTTTGAGGAACTGGAAAAAATAATTCTTTGTTATGTATGGAACCAGAAAAAACCCGTATAGTCATGGAAATCTTTAGTTATAAAAACAAAGTTTGAGGTATCACTCTACCAGACTTTATGCTATATTACAAGTCCACAGTGATCAAAACAGCATGGTATTGATGCGAAAATAGAGACACAGACATATGAAACAGTATAGAAAACCAAGAGATGAAATCAGTCTCTTATTGCCATCTGTTCTTTGATAAACAAAACAAGAGCATATACCAGTGAAAAGAATAAATGGTACTGGAAGGACTGGATTCCTACATATAAAAGACTGAAACTGAACTTCCACCTTTAATCACTTACAAAAACTGACTCAAGATAGATAAAAAATGTAAATCTAAGACATGAAACAAAGACTTCAGTGGCAATATCCAAAACAAAAATGAACATATGGGATTTAATTAAACTGAAAAGCATCTGCACAGCTAAGGACACAACAATTAAAGCAAATAGACAACCTTCAGAATGGGAAAAGATATTTGCATGTTACTAATCTGACAAAAAGCTGATAACTAGAATCTATAGCTTACTCAAATTAATCAACAAAAAAAGTGCAAACAATCCCATCTATCACTGGGCAACTTTAAAGTGATAGTTGTTAAAGTTTTAAGTGATAGTTGTTAAACTATCACTGAGATAGTTTAACATTTCTCCATCTCTGAGGAAGATAAATGCCTAACAAACATATGAAAAAAATGCTCGTCATTCCTAATCATCAGAGAAATGCAAATCAAAACCACCCTGAGATATCATGTAACTCCAGTGAGAATAATTCACATAACAAGGTCTCACAACTGCAGATGTTGGAATGAATGTGGAGAGAGGGGAACACATTTACCTTGTTGGTGGGACTATGAACTAATATAGCCTCTATCAAAAGAAGTATGGAGAACTCTCCATGAACTCAAAACAGATCTTTCAATTCATTCCATAATCTGAGTACTAGACATCTACCCAGGGCAAAAGAAAAAAATATATAATCATTTGAACATTTGCACTACATTGTTTATCACAGCTCAATTTATAATTGCCAAGATGTGTAAACAACCTGAATGCCCATCAACCCAGGAGTGGATTAATAAATTGTGGTAGGCATATAAGAGAGACTTCCAACTTAGGTCTTCCCCTTTACCAGAGGCTCTGCTGCTTTTTTATTCCTTCTGCATTGTTTTTTGTCTAATAAATCCTATCTTACCACTAAATAATAATACTACTAATAATAATAACTATGGCACATGTATACCATGAAGTACTACTTAACCATCAAAACATGGTGACTTTGCATCTTTTATATTATCCTGTATGGAGCTGAAACACACTCTTCCCCCACCATTGCCATAGCAACAAGGGGCTACTGACATGAGGTGCTGTTTCTGGGAAGACAGAGAGTCCTTAAAGTTGGTGGGGCATGTGGGCCAAAGGTGATGAAGGAAGAGGAGTAGGTATGAAGCACGGAGCAGTGGAGGCCTGCCCTGGGGCGGCTGCCTTTGCAATAGAGGGAGAAGCCAGAGAGCCTGACCCTGCCCTGGGTTTCCCACCTGAGAGGCCTGGGATGATAGTGAAGAGCTGCCGGCCGAGGTAGCAGCTAGACTCATCATGGTTCGCTCTGTCCTTGCACTTTGTGCAGGCATAGTTTTGCCTGCGCCACGCGGTGCGCAGGGCCCCGGCAGAGCAGCCTTGCCTCCTGCGCAAGCTCCAGGACTTTGCCTGTCGTGGCTGTCTTCATGTCCTAGGATATGAGGAGTCCTGGAACCTGCCAGCAACGAGGGCGGCAGACTGCCAGGTGACCAGCCATGGTTGCAGAGTGAGAACTACAGCAAGCAGTGCCTGGAAGCCCGCAGGGAGAGCAGAAGGAACTAACACCGCAGCTCAAGACCCAGTAGATGACCTGGAACCATCTGCCTATCAAGAGGGCAGTTATGACTCCCTGCCACAGCCTGTGGTCTGGGAAAGGCAGCAGGTGAGGAGATTTCAGGGCTGCCTCCACCACTGCCCAAGGTGATCATAGACGAGTTAATAAAGAAACTGGACATGAACCTGAATGAGGACATCAGCCCCCTGTTGAATGAAGGCTTGTCAACGTGTGGATGCAGCCATGGCTTAGAATGTTAACACAGCCAGGGTCAAGGAACAGTTAGTTAGGTGGACAGCTGAAAACTCAGATGTGAGACCTTGAGATGTTTATCAACTTCATCCAAGATGAAGTAGGAAGCTCCTTGCAGACAGGTGGTGGCCACTGTGAGAGCAAGGCTGGAGGGGACACAGGAGAGGGCTCCCCCAGAGCAGGTAGCAGTAGACTGCATCCAGCAAACAGTAAAATGAACTCAGAAGATGTAAAGAGAGTCCGGGAGATGGGGCTGACCCTGATGCTGCAAGTGCTGGCCACATTCCAAATCTTTGCTATTACCTACTTTGGTTGTGCCACAGGCCAGTTCCTGCCATCCCTGTGGCAGCAGGCCAAGCAGACGGAGACTATTCTCCCTTACTGAAGAGGCTAGGGGTGTCAGTGGACAGAGTGAAGCAGCTATCCTTGAAGCACTAGGCTCATGACTGCAACATCATCTCTGCCAACCTCCAGGAGGCAAGGATGAGATGACCCTGGCAGTGCAGAAAGAGCTGATGATGGCTGTAAGGAACCTGGTGGCTCATCAATTATATGCCTCCTCCTCAGGCATGAGCCTCCTCATGGCCCCCATTGCTTATTTGTTGTCAGCCTTCTCAGCTCCTGAGACTGGGTACCCTTGGGAGCTCTTTGTAAAGTACTACCTTACCAAGAACAGCTTATATAGGATCTCCAGACTAGAAGCTGTCCCAGTCCTTTACTCTTCCTGTTATGGGAAGCACTCCTGTGATCCCTAAACACAGCCTACTAACAGCCACCCAAATGATGCTAACAAAACGTGACCATTTTAAGCACAGTGCAGATTCAGAATTGAAGACCTTGGCGTGCATAGCACTGAATGAGCAGTGCTCATCTGCAAGTCAAGATCATTGATTGAGCTCATTACCAGCTGTGGAGCTATGTGGCACACCTGGGCTTTGAGTGTTCTCAGTGTGCCTAGTCACCTCAGCAGCCTCAAGTTCAGCCCCCTGTAGACCTGGCTGTGTGCCAACTGAAGAATATCAAAGATGCCTTTTGATGAGAATGGCCTGCTCCTATACCAGCACCTTGTTGAGTAAGGAGAGATGTGTTAGTTTTCTAGGGTAGGAGCAAAAAATAGGAGAAGGGGCAAAGATATTTTTGCTAGGCCTACCTAGTGGTCAGTGAAATGAGTGCAAAGTCTATTATCCCCACCAACTTATTGTCTTGAAAAGATGTTCCCAAAACTCACTTGTTAAGAAGAGTCTGGCCTAGTGTCTAACCACAGTGTGTGTGTGCTCAAGCCTATGTTAAAGGAATGAGTTGTGGAATACAGTTAATGCCCCAACTCATTGTGCCTTACTTGATGTTTTAAAAAAACTTGGGTTGCTCTACTTTTTATTTTTATAGCAGTGAGTGACAACATGCATGAGCTGTTAGTATCAGAAAACATTTAACTTGAGAATCCTTTTAGCAAAGTTGGGAACCATCTTCTCACATGTGAAGCAGGTTTGAGAGTCCTGAGATGAGAATTTAAATTCCTTTTATAAATTCTTCTTTCTTCCTGACTCCAAACATTCCATAACTGCCTCTAAAACTTAGGAATGGGAATATCTGAGAACATTTCTTAGGGTCTTAACTACAAGTTGATTTTAACATAAGACCTTTTTCTTCTTGTAAGAATGACATCTGCCTGGCAAGGTTGTCCTCTTCTTAGGATGTAGATAATGGTCTTTTCTGTGTGTGAGGAATGAGAACTAATATCTAACATCCTTTGCCAAAGTGAACTTTCCTTCACATGCCTCCCAGCAAGACAGTCCTTTTAGAAGTAAATATATTCAAGATAAACTTCTCAAGAAAAGAAAATCCTTGCCATTCAAGTTGATCAGGTGTAGGAATGCATGTTGGTAATGAGCAGCTACTCCTCCCTGGGTTGTGACTCCCCAGGATCCACTTGTCCTGGAATCTAGATGATGGAGGAGGCCTGATTTTGCAATAGATACTGCAGCAGGGATGGAAACTACGGAAGATCATTGTTTACAGACCAGAGGGCCAAGTATTTCCGTGTGAAATTGATTTTAGAATGGTCCTATTTGGTCTTCAGTATTTTAGCCTTTTAGTTCACATTTTTCATTCAGCTTATGGTAGGTTACTGTTTCAGGGCTGACCAAAGATGAGAAAAATGTACCACTCTAAACACTACTGATTCAGCATTATTCTCATGTATTAAGTCACCTACTTCACTTTGTTTCTGTTCTATTATGTAGGGCATTGTAACTTAATTTTTCCAGCAATTTGTTACTTAAGATATATTATTGATATTTGATTAATATGAGTCTACCTTCCCTATGAAGCAAGGATACAATGTCATAAAAATGATACCTGTATAGTTGCTAATAAAATCATAGTATTTTGTGTAGCTTCTTTAAAAAAAAATGAAACACATTACTTAGTGAAGTATCATAAGAATGGAAAAGCAGGTATCCAATGTACTCAATACGGATATGAAGTCAGTAGATGATCTAATACAAGCTCACATAATAGAAAAACTCTATTCAATTCAAGATTGGGGGGGCAAGATAGAGGAGGAGTGGGGAAGATGGATGAGGATGAGTGTGCTCCTCCCTAACGGGCACAATTTAAGGATATATGGCACACTTCTGAGTGTGGAATACAACTTTAACAGGGACACTTCCACACAAATGCTAACAGTGAAACCTAATTGTATCATCACTTTAATCTGAAATTTAAAAAAAAATTCAAAAGGATAGTTTTTGAGGAAATCAAGTCAGCACATGATATGCTATAAACACCAAGTTAGAGATCTCAGGAATAATGGTAAGAAAACTGACTGATGGCTTTCTTCTTTTGCCCTTTTTTTTTTTTAACACAGGGTCATGCTGTTGCCCAGTCTGTAGTGCACTGACATCATCATCATCATCATCATAGCTCAATTAAACCTCAAACTCCTGGGCTTAAGTGATCTTCTCCCTCAGTATCCTAAGTAGCTGGGAGTATAGGCCCCTGCAACCACACACAACTAATTTTTCTAAGAGACAGGGTTTCTATCTTGCTAAGGCTGCTCTTGAACTCCTATCCTCAAGCAGTCATCCCACTTTGGCCTCTCAAAGTGCTAGAGATTATGGATGTGAGCCCCACATCTGCCCTAAAGATGGGACTTTCCAGACAGCTTATAGGAGAATAAATAGAAAAAGGAATTAAACAGGGCAGCACCTGTTGCTCAGTGAGTGGAGCACCAGCCCCATAAAACGAGGGTGGCGGGTTCAAACCTGGTCCCAGACAAACTGCAACAACAACAACAACAACAACAACAAAAAATAGCCAAGCATTTTGGTGGGCACCTGTAGTCCCAGCTACTCAGGAGGCTGAGGGAAGAGAATCGCCTAAGCCCAACTAAGGAGTTGGAGGTTGCTGTGAGCTGTGATGTGACAGCACTCTACTGAGGGTGATAAAGTGAGACTCTGTTTCTAAAACAAAAAAGAAAGAAAAAGGAATTCAAAATAGGTGAAGCAGTCATAAGTGTTTTTCTTTTATTTGTTTATTTCAGATTCCTATGAGGGTACATCAAATAGTTTACATGGCTTGCATTTGTAAGGTTAAGTTCCAGATGCAGTTGAGTCCTTCACCCAAGTAGTGTTTTGAAAATAAAGACATGAAGCACAACCTTTGTGGGGAAGAAAATGGGGTAGAATATTTTAATTCACAACATTTTTTAGGGGCACATGGGGTTCACTTAGTTCTGAGGCTGTGATTCATCATAGATAAGTGGCTGCTCTGCTAAGGAGTCTTCCCATCCTTGTGGCTCAGGCTGTAGATGAAGGGGCTCAGCATCTACATCATATGCATCCCTGACCACCATATGCATCCCTGAGGCAAAGTGGAAAGTACCTGAATATCCATCAATAGATGGATGAACAAAAATCATGGGGTTTAGTATCCAGTGGAATATGACTCAGCCATGAAATCCAATGGAGCAAATTAATATTAATCTATAAAACAGTCAAGAAAAAGGAGGAAAAGAAAGAAGAAAGGAAGGAAGGTTAGTAGGGAATAAAAAAGAAGGTAAGGAAGGAAAGGCAAGGATCACAGGAATGAAGCAACATCTCAGAGTTATTGTGGCCAGTACACCACTACGCATCACATGAAATGAACCTGTCTTCAAATCTCAAATCCAGCATGCATGCTGAAAATACCAATACTGATCTTCTGGAATGCAGGGCAGCAAAATTAGGAGTGCAGGCTCAGTGTCAGGTTGGCATGTCATACCCAATCTTAACTTTGCTCTTTTTGGATACATGGGGTGAATGGAAGACCATCTGTCAAAGGCATGTTTGGAGGATTAAATTCACATATGTGAAGCACCTAGCAGAGTCCTACTACAGTAAGACTCTAGCTTTGAATATTGTATGGTTTTTATAACATTTATTTCATAGATAGTAAGAACACAACCAACTTGAGGTGAAGAACAGTAACATGCATGAGAATATTTTGAGGAAACTGCCTTGTAACTTGGTATACAAAGTTCTTTATACACCAGGTTCAATGGCTCTAAGAAAACTGATGAAAATTAGAATATAAGAGCTGGTATAGAGAAGAAAAGTTAAGAAATTACTGAGTGAGTTGTTTAGGAAAAAAAACATAAAAATTCATAAAACCAGAGTGCTAGGTGTTTGGAGAAAATGGAAACATATCATTTAAAGGAAAAAGAGATCCAGAAGAATATTTAGATTCACAGCACTTGAACCTAAGGCTCATTTTATCCACTGAGTTCTGAACCAGTTCTGAGTTCTGTAACCATGTGTTACATGCAAGAGGCTCCTCTGCTGAGGAGTCTTCCCAGGGCCCACTTCACATTCTTGTTGCTCAGGCTGTAGATGAAGGGTTCAGCATGGGGGTGAGCACTGCATACATCACTGAAGCAATAGAGCTTCTCTGGGAAGAATGGGTCACAGCAGAACTGAGGTAGATGCCAAGGACTGTTCCATAGAGCAAGCAGACACACAGAGGTGAGACTCACAGGTGGAAAATGCTTTATACTTGTTCACAGTGGATGACATCCTCACTAAGGAGGAGACAATCTGAAAGTAAGAGAAGATGATCCCTGTGATGGGGAACACACTGAGCAGCACAGTTGACACATACAACACGATGTTATTGATGAGGGTATCAGAGCAGGCCACCTTGAGGACCTGAAGCAGTTCACAGAAAAAATGTGGGACTTCAGGGCCTATAGAGAAGGTCAGCCTTGTGATCAGTAGAATGTGAACCAGGGCAACCAGGGATACCTTGAACCAAGACATCATGGTAGGTGGGGGCTGATGATGACCATGTAACACAGGGGGTGGCAGATGGCCACAAACCGGTTGTAGGCCACGGGGTCAGTAGGAAGTTATCCAGTCCAACAAAAATTATAACACCATACATCTGAGTGAGGCATGATGTGTAGGAGATGTCTTTGCTTTCTATCTGGACATTCACCAGCATCTTTGGAGTTGTGGCAGAAATGAAATCGATGTCAGAAAAGGACAGATTCAAGAGGAAGAAGTACATGGTGGTGTGCAGGTGGGAGTTGGAGCAGATGGCCAGGATGATGAGCAGGTTCCTGAGCACCATGACCTGGTACCTGGACAGGAACAGTCCAAAGATAAGAGGTTGTAGTTCAGGATCTTCTGAGAAGCCCAAGAGGAGAAATTGTGGTAATTATGTGTGGTTTTTTACTTCCATGTAGCTGATGTGTCTGCCAAAGAGGGAGACAAGTGGAACTTTTCATTAAAAGCCAAGTGGCTCCTTGGCTAGTCATCACACTGCAGTATCACACTGTTGGATGGACATTCTTTCACTCAGTAAAGTCTTTTCAGAGACTGATTCACTCAGCCAAGTGATAGCTCATTTGTATCTTAAGGATGAGGAGTTGTTCAGACTTCCTTCTGTTTAGCAGCAGTCTCTATTTAATAAACTACTCACTAGTTTTTATTTTTTAATTTTTTTTATTCTTGGGGATTCATTGAGGGCACAATTAACCATGTTACACTGATTGCATTTGTTAGGTAAAGTCCCTAATATACTTGTGTCTTGCCCCCCAAAGGTGTGTCACACACTTAATAAAGTCCCTAATATACTTGTGTCTTGCCCCCTAAAGGTGTGTCACACACTTAATAAAGTCCATAATATACTTATGTCTTTCCCTCCTAAGGTGTGACACCCACACCCCTCCCTCCTTCTCTCTCTCTCCTCTTCCTTCTCCCACCCCACTTTCTCCTTCTCTCTCTCTGCTCTCCCCTTTTCCCTCTCCCCCCACCATGTACTAGGTCATTAATTGTCCTCATATCAAAATTGAGTACATAAGATTCATGCTTCTCTATTCTTGCGATGCTTTTAATGTGTTTCTCTTGCATCCTGGTTAACACAAAGGAAGTAAAGTCTCCATCTTTTTTAATGGCTGAATAGTGTTCCATGGAATACATATACTGCAGCTTGTTAATCTATTCCTGGGTTGGTTATTTAGGCTTTTCCCACATTTTGGTGATTGTACTTTGAGCTTGCAGTAAACACTCTAGTGCAAGTGTCCTTATGGTAAAAGGATTTTTTTCCTTCTGGGTAGATGCCCAGTAATGGGATTGCAGGATCGAATGGGAGGTCTAGCTTGGTTTCTTTGAGGATTCTCCATACTTCCTTCCAAAAAGGTTGTATTAGTTTGCAGTCCCACCAGCAGTGTAAAAGTGTTCCTTTCTCTCCACATCCATGCCAACATCTGAAGTTTTGAGATTTTGTGATATGGGACATTCTCACTGGGGTTAGATGGTATCTCAAGGTGGTTTTCACTTGCATTTCTCTAATAATTAGGGATGATGAGCATTTTTCCATATGTCTGTTAGCCATTCATCTATCTTCTTTACAGGTTTTATTCATCTCTCTTGCTCATTGATATATGGAATTGTAGGCTTTTTTCATGTGGATTAATTTGAGTTCTCTATAGATCCTAGTTATCAAGCTTTTGTCTCATTTCAAATATGCAAATATCCTTTCCCATTGTGCAGGTTGTCTATTTGCTTTGGTTTTTGTCTCCTTAGCTGTACAGAATTAAGTCCCATTCATTTACTTTTGTTGTTGTTGCAATTGCCATGGAAGTCTTTTTCATAAAGTCTTTCCCTAGGTCAGTATCTGCAAGTGTTATTCCTACGTTTTCTTTGAGGATTTTTATTGTTTTATGCCTTAAATTTAGGTCTTTTATTCATCTTGAAGCATTTTTGTGAGTGGAAAAATGTGCACATCCAGTTTCAGCCTTTTACATGTGGATATCTAGTTCTCCCAGCACCATTTATTGAATAGGGAGTCTTTCCCCCAATGTATGTTCTTGATTGGTTTATTGAATATTAGGTGACTGTAAGATGTTGGTTTCATTTCCTGGTTTTCTGTTCCATTACAAATATCTGTGTCTCTATTTTTGTGGCAGTACCATGTTGTTTTGACCACTATGGCTTTGTAATACAGCCTAAAGTCTGGTATGCTAATGCCCTCAGTTTTGTTTTTATTACTAAGAACTTCCTTAGGTATAAGAACTTCCTTGGTTCCATACAAAATGAAGGATTATTCTTAGTAACTCTTGAAAGTACAATGTTGGTATTTTAATAGGGATGACATTTAATCTGTAGATTGCTTTGGGAAGTATAGACATTTTAACAATGTTGATTTTTCCCAGTGAAGAGCATGGTATGTCCTTCCATTTGTTAATATCTTCTATTTCTTTTTCATAGAGTTTCATAATTTTCTTTATAAAGGTCATTTTGTTATACCTCTTTTTGTTAGGTATATTCCTAGGTACTTCATTTCTTTGCAGCTATGGTGAAGGGATTTGTGTCCTTCATTAGCCTCTCATCTTGGCTGTTATTGGCGTATACAAAGGCTACTGACTTGTAGACATTGATTTTATATACTGAGATATTACTATACTTTTTGCTGACCTCCAGGAGTATTGTGGTAGAGTCTTTAGGGTTCTCTAAGTATAAGATCACATCATCAGCAAAGAGGGAGAGTTTGACCTCTTCTGCTCCCATTTGGATACCCTTTATTTCCTTCTCTTGCCTGATTGTATTGGCTAGAACTTCCAGCACTATGTTGCATAGTAGTGGTGACAGAGGATGACCTTGTCTGGTTCCAGTTCTAAGAGGAAAAGCTTGCCATTTTACACCATTCAGTAAAATATTAGCTGTGAGTTTGTCCTAGATAGCTTCAATCAGTTTAAGAAATGTGCCACCTATGTCTATCCTCTTCAGTGTTCTGATTAGAAAAGGATGCTGGATTTTATCGAATGCTTTTTCTCCATCTGTTGAGAGGATCATATGTTCTTTGTTTTTGTGTCTGTTAATATGGTGAATAACTTTCATGGACTTGCATATGTTAAACCAGCCTTGCATCCATGGGATGAAACCTACTTGATCATAATGTATGTATGTTTTTTTGATAATAAGCTGTAATCTATTGGCTAGATTGGCTAGAATTTTGTTGAGAATTTTTGCATCTATATGCATTAGTGAAATTGAAAGACCTTTTCAGATAGGTCTTTTCCTAGTTTTGGTATCAGTGTGATGTTTGCGTTGTAGAATGTGTTAGGGAAGATTCCTTCCTCCTCAATTTTTTGGAATGATTTCTGTAGTATGGGAATAAGCTCTTCTTTGAAAGTTTGATAGAATTCTGGTGTGAAGCCATCCAGATCAGGGCATTTTTTTATTGGGAGGTTTTTATTGTTTCTTTGATCTCAGTGCTTGAAATTAGCCTGTTTAGATCTATTTCTTCCTGGCTATGTTTATGGAGAGGGTGTGATTCCAGATATTGTTCCATTTCCTTCACATGGTCAAATTTCTAGGCATGGATTTTCTGGTAGTATTCAGAGATAATCTCTTGCAACAGATAATCTCTCTGCAGCATCAGTTGAAATTTCCCCTTTATCATTTCTGATTGAGGTTACTAGATATTTTACTTTTCTATTTCTCATTAGTCTGGCCAAAGGTATTTTATTTATTTTTTCAAAAAAACAATTATGCAGCCTTAAAAAAAGATGGAGACTTTACTTCTTTTATGTTTACATGGATGTAGTTGGAACATATCCTACTTAGTGAAGTATCTCAAAAATGGAAGAAAAATATCCAGTGTACTCAGTACTCTTATAAAACCAATTTACAATCACTCAAAATTTCTTTTTTTTTTTTTTTTATTGATTCATAGTTGTGTACATTAGTTCAACCATGGGGTACAGTGTGGGGGCTTCACATGCAATCTGAGATATTTTATCAACCTGATTGACATACCATTCATGATATTTTCTCGTTTACTATATGGAAACATTTTTGATACGTATTTAGAAGTTTTAACCACTTTAAAGAGAAATTTG
>CAUYON010055120.1:0-22175 GCA_963573935.1 Arctocebus calabarensis
GCCACTTACTTGATGAAAGTTTTACTGCCAAGGACATTCTGGACCAAAAAATCAATGAAGTTTCCTCTTCTGATGATAAGGATGCCTTCTATGTAGCAGACCTCAGAGATGTTCTGAAGAAACACCGAAGATGGCTAAAAGCTCTTCCTCATGTCCCTCCCTTTTATGCAGTTAAATGTAATGACAGTAGAGCCATTGTGAAGACCCTCGCTGTCATTGGGACAGGATTTGACTGTGCTAGCAAGACTGAAACACAATTGGTGCAAAGTCTCGGGGTGCCTCCAGAGAGGATTATCTATGCAAATCCTTGTAAACAAGTGTCTCAAATTAAGTAAGCTGCCAATAATGGGGTCCAGATGATGACTTTTGACAGTGAAGTCAAGTTGATGAATGTTGCCAAAGCACATCCAAAGGCCAGGTTGGTTTTGCAGATTGCCACTGATGATTCCAAAGCAGTCTGTTGACTCAGTGTTAAATTTTGTGCCACACTCAAAACCAGCAGACTTCTTTTGGAACGGGCAAAAGAGCTAAATATTGATGTCTTTGGTGTCAGCTTCCACGTAGGAAGTGGCTGTACTGATCCTGAGACCTTCGTGCAGGCAATTTCTGATGCTGGCTGTGTCTTTGACATGGGAGCTGAGGTTGGTTTCAGCATGTACCTGCTTGATATTGGTGGTGGCTTTCCTGAATCTGAGGATGTGAAGCTTAAATTTGAAGAGATCACTGGTGTAATCAACCTATCATTGGACAAGTATTTTCCATCAGACTCTGGAGTGAGAATCATAGCTGAGCCAGGCATCAGCCATCACACTTGCAGTTAATATCATTGCTAAAATATTGTATTAAAGGAACAGATAGGCTCTGATGATGAAGATGAGTCCAGTGAACAAATTTTTGTGTATTACATCAATGATGCAGTATATGGATCGTTTAATTGCATCCTTTATAATCATGCTCACGTAAAGCCTCTTCTGCAAAAGAGACCTAAACCAGATGAGAAATATTATTTATCCAGCATGTGGGGACCAACATGCGATGGTCTTGACCAGATAGGTGAGCACTGTGAGCTGCCAGAAAAGCATGTGGGCAAGATGCTCTTTGAAAATATGGGTGCTTACACTGCAGCTGCTGCTTATACTTTCAGTGGATTCCAGAGGCCGACTATCTACTATGTGATGTCAGGACCAATATGGCAACTCACACAGCAAATCCAGAACCCCGACTACCTACTCGAAGTAGAAGAGCAGGAAGTTGGCCCTCTGCCTGTGTCTTGTGCTTGGGAAAATGGAATGAAACGTCACCCAGCAACTTGTGCTTCAGCTAATATTAATGTGTAGATATCATTCTGTAGCTGTTAACTGAGAGTTTAGGTTGAATTAAGGGATTTGCGGGGACCATTTAACTTAATTATTGTTAGTTTTGAAATGTCTTTGTAAGAGTAGGGTTGGCACAGATGCAGCAATATGTAAGGTTAGGAGATGGGGTCATACTTATCTGTGTTCCTATGGAAACTATTTGAATATTTGTTTTATATAGATTTTTATTCACTTTTCAGACATGCTATGAAAGAGCACCCCACTGCTGCTCAGCAAGCATTTGTAGCTTGTACAGTGGCAGAATGAGCCAAAAGCTTAGTGTTGTGACCTGTTTTAAGAATAAAGTATCTTGAAATAAAAAAAAAAAAGAAAATGTGGGTACAATTTACCAAATGGAACTGGCTGAACTGCAGAATTGTGACTCTCTGAAGGATACATTAAAGTCAAGCAGCTTCCTAATGTCTATGCATCTCTCCCCTCTGAGACATAGCCTAATCTCAGGAACCATGCACTCAAAATGGCAACCATCTTTGCCAGCACTGTGTCTGTGAATAGACATTTTCCAGAATGAAACATCTGAAATCTTCAACCAAATCGTCACTTGTTATGACGAGCAGTGACAAATATGGAACTGGACATTGACTATCTCATTAGCCAAAAGCAGGCCCATAGTTTGCATTCAAATACTGGTAAGTTTGTTGGTTTAACTTTATTTGTTCTTCATTTTAAATATTGTATTTGTTCCCATTTTGTTTTTTTACTTCAAAATAAGATATGTGCACTGTGCATAGGAATTTGTTCATAGTTGTTTCTTTAAAACAATAGTCTGGCCTGTCAATGGTCTGAGGGACAGTGAACTGGCCCCCTGTTTAGAAAGTTTGAGGACCCCTGACCTGGAAGGTCAGAATCCTGGACTCTGGTCAAACAGGATCCCTAGAATGTTAGCCCTGAGTCACTGGAATCTGGTGAAATTCTTCAGTAATGCCTGGCTTACACTACTCTACAAACCAAACTCTTACATTTAACTCCTGAAAATTAGACTTTTTCTTATATCTCTAGTCTTTGACATTTGAGTAGCTTAATATGAAGGAAAACTATATAATTTGCTATCCAGTCCAGAGTGTTATTAATCATTTCTTTGGCACAGAAGGTGTAAGGTGAGTGAATGGGAACATGTGATCTTATTAATAAATACCAATAAGTATTTGGTAGGAATAAATACACTATCAGGATATGCATACCATTGTATTGAAATTTTAAAAAATGTCTCCCTCATTAGAATCTTGCTTTTTTAATGGCTTGAACACCAAGTCTAGTTCAAGCCACATTGTGCCTCATGAATGTTGAGTGAGTGCATAAATAATACTACTACCTGTACAACTGTTACCACCTGTACAACTGCCTGTGGGACACAGCCCTCATCCTCTATGTAGTGGAAAGAATTACTAGAGATCGAGACTGATGATTCAAATAAGAAAAAGGAGACTTTCAGTTGAGAGTACATGAAAATGTTTTCATAGGAGAGGTAGATGAACCATTGTATTTTCTACCACCAACCTTTACTCATGTGTCTTTCCTGAGGATGTTACTTCTCTTCTTATCTACTTATGCCTGTAATACCTTGCAGTGTTCAGAGGTTGTCATACATACTTCCTCCCCTGACATTTCTGCTCACATCAGAAAGCTATGTTGAGATAGAGTATATATGGGAAAATGTGAAATTTAGATCACCTTTAATTTGAGGAGAAGATCATAAATACCAGAATTGCTTCATTCCTGCACATTTTTGGGGGGGAGGCTATAAAATCAGTTCATTCAGTTCACTTTAAAGAGAATTCTTAGTTTTCTTTTCTTTGTTGTTATTATATTAGCCACCTCTAGGAAGATTTTTTTCCCTCTTGTGTGGGAGTCTTCTGCCCACAGGACCATTTTGTGTTAAAATTATACTAGTTTGATAGAGTGATGAAAAGCAAAGGCTCAGATGATTTACAGCAATCTTTGTTTCAGCTATGAATTTAGAAGAATTAATTTCAGACGCACTCATTACCTACTAGCTGTTCCAAGTTTCCAAAGCACAATTAAATTTAGTTAAAAATTATGAACTTGTTGGTACACATTTATTTCTAAATACACACAATTAGGCAAGGGTGTGAGCATTCAATCATGGTCTGAGGAATGTAGAGGTCTGGTGACTGGGTCCTTTGGATGTTTGGGTATGTGGGTAGAAGGATGGAGCACTTACTTGTGAAGCGTTCGAAGTTTCCATCTACTTGGTCATCAAAAACTCCTTTGGAGAAGGTTCAGTACCAACCAAAATAAAAACACAACATATATTTCTTTTTCATGAGGGTTCAAAACTAGTCAGAAACTAACACGCATTTCTGCCAATATTTTTTAGTAAGACTAGGTTGTAAGTTTCCAATTTTTTGAGCATCTTAGTTGCAGCTGCAACCTAGTCTTTGCACAAAGAACACAATTCTTCTGAATGACACCAAAGGCATCCAAGCTAATTATTTTGCAGTGAATATTCAGAACTAAAGAAAATTAGACCTAAGAGAGAACGTATGTCAGAAAGAGACCTGGATCTGCCTTTAAATACACAGGAAAACTTGAGTAATTAATTCACTTACTTGTTTTCCTGGATTTGTTCTCTTCAATAATAAACCTAAAGTCAGGGATCTGGAAATTTAATTGCAAATATATGATTCTGTAAATTCGTGGCTGGAGAAATAAGTGACAAGTACATCTTTCGACCACTAGTCGTCCTTCTTGTGTAGAAAATGAGGGTGAAGTGCTCTCAATTTAGTTGGCCACGTAGTAAAAGTAGAAGACATTAGGCCTTTGAAATGTTTGATTTTTGTTTCCCTATTATCTTCATATTTATTCTACAAGTTCTTTGTATATAGATACAGAGCTCAGTATTATAAAGGTGGTATTTTGGGATAAGTTAGTTACGGGGTTGTAGGATATTGCCCCATTAACTGTTTTCCTCAGAATAGGATTTTCAGTAATATTCACCTGAATTGCCATGGATTCTTGATAGGGATTTGATACATGGGATTCTACAGTTGCTAAGGAGAACAGTTTGAAAAATGCTGCCTTTACTTCAGAGATAAAGCTACAAAGAAAAAGGGCTAGAAGCTCCCTTGTCTAAATAGCTTGCTGTAGGGGCAGGGGCTCAAGCTTGTGTTTGTATGGCTATGGACATCAATACTCTAAATCAACTTCTGGAACAAGTAAATGAAAGACATATCCAATAAAGAGCCAGATCTAGACATCCAGTTTCAGGTAATAAGTATTCCTTAACTCACAGCAGCAAACACGACTTAGTTTTTTTTTCTCCTGAAATAGTTTCAAATCAAAAGCAATTCAAACTCATGTAAAAGCAAAGTTTGAATGTAGTACATATATGGTACATATGCTTGGATTAAAAGAAAGTTATTGGATGGCAAAGTGTGTGATTAAAATATGAAAAGGATGTGGAGGTTAATTGTTATCATTAATTTAATTTTTGGACCCTCTAAGTCAAAATAGAGTCAAAATGGTAGAGATCCCTCTTGCTGTCACATTAGTATATTTGAGGTATGAAGAGGAAGGGTCATACTAAGAGTTTTATTATTATAGTTATAATAATATACATGTAGTTGCACAAGTATATGCTACTGTATTTATCTATAGAATATATGTACTTATTAGTTATAAATAGTATATAACACTATTTTATACTAGCTACAATTCTATAAATACTGTTGCTATAGTATGTATTATATACTGTTTATTATAGTATTGTGTATTATATAATCATTATACACATAACTACTATATATTTGTATAATATATATTTAATAGTATGGATCTCTAGTATATGTATATAGAGTGTAAATATTGTTAGTATATATACTTTTGCTAGTATTATTATATATGTGTATATTATAATCATGTATCATATACTACTTTAACATAGTAATTGTTATAGTAATAATAGTATCCAGCATATATTGGGCTTACTCTGCATTAGACACCATGCTTAATATTTTACTCATTTAATTTATTCATACACATGTGAGCCTATGAGGTACAATCATTATGCCCATTTTTCCTTGAGGAAACCAAGAATTAATGAAGGGCCCAAGAACACATAATAGAGAGAACAGCCCATACTCGAATCCCTCCTCAAACTCCAACCACTGCACCCTACTGATAAAAACCAAAAGTTTATCAATGTCCATAAAGATGAAAGACTAGTTTTAAAAAGGATCCAGGTTATTTCTTTGCAGCTTCTAGCCAGCAAAGTACTTGTCTTTCATTGACTAGGAGTTTTAGTTTAAAAATCATATTTGCCGAGATTGCATTCTTGTTAGAAAATGTCATTTGTGAAAATTGAGCTGAATTGTGAAATTTAAACTTACTCTGTTTTCCTGAGGATGTGCTTATGGCAATTAGGGGTGAGGAGGCGCAGCCTTACAGAAACACGTGGCCTTTTAGGTCCTTCGGGGTGGCCTTTTGACGGAATCAAAATTTTACAGAACAAATCATGTTCTTAGAAGGGGTGCGGCAGAGAAAGATGAAGCTTCTCTTGTCTCCTTCCCTTCTTGAAAAAGAACAATTCTTGAAATCAGAAGGTCTCAAGTTCCCCACCTGGATGAAACTTGTTTCTGTGTTCTGGTTTTTATTTTTGTTCCTTGGCTGAAGTTGTAGAAAAGGGAGCTATAAACTCTGTATGTCTGTATTACATATTTGAGAAAAGTGTTTACCTCTTTTGACAGAATTTATTTTAAAAAAGGACCATGCCATTGTGTTTTATTACTAGTAAGGGAATTGTTTATTTACTGATTTGCTTCTTTGTTAATGCCCCACTCCACTCTTGCCTATTTTGTTTTCTGCTCTGTTGCCAGCACCTAGAATTGTGCTTGACATTCAGCAAGTGCTCAAAACAAACAATCACGTGGATTGATGAATTGATTGTACAGGATAAACCATGCAAAGGTCAGAGTTGTGAATGATGAATGGTGAACAAAGGTTGAAGATGGTCTTTCTCATGAGTAAAAAGAAAAACTTGGGCTCTGGTATAGGGGGCTCTTTATACAATTATGTCACTTGAGGTCTTCTCACTTGTAACCAAAAGCTCCTAACAGCTGCACAGCCTCATTAAATTGCTACATGCCCCATTTCCAAGGCATCATACACGAACAGGCAGAGTTTTTAAAAGTCTGCATGACCTGATTTAAGCCTGCGGAATATGTGCTGTGCTCTAAAAATCTCATGTTCTTTAGGATTGTCTGAAAATCTACCATTTAGAGGCTTTTCAAGGATATCTTTGTCCTCTTTTCAAATGCATGGATTCCTGGAAGGATTAAGGCAAAAATGGAAAGGGGAAAATTGTCCTGAGGCAAGAATGGAGTCTGCAGATAGGTTTTGTGTGGTCCAAACAAGTATTTAAATATTTGAATTATTGCCAACATTTAAAAATTAAGAGGTTTTCAATAAATATTTGTTTTTATGTTGAAACCAGGCCTATTACTGTTTTAGTGACAATCTTTTAAAAGGCCAGGCAGTCTTTCAGAGTCACCAGTTCCTGCCTAATTCAGGATACTCAAAGTTTATCTGCTTGGACTTTGCCCCTCACTTACAGCTAGCTTCTCCCACATAATAACAGATTATCTGAGAGAGTTGTATTACCAAGAAATTGGGTAAGAATTCTGTGTTTGTTGTAGGTAGGAGATGGTGACTTTTTGAAAGTGGAGCTGCGGTAATCTTTATTGTAATCATAGATGCATAATCTGAGTTTTACAAAGGAAGTTAGAGATTACCTGGTGACCTCCTTCCCAGGGAAAGAATTGTCTCGTCTAACCTTTACAGCCATCTTTTGAAGAAGGTCTTGTTCTCTTGGCCTGAGGAAATGAGGCCTCAAAGAGATACCAGAGCTAGTAAGTGCCAGACTCTGGGCTCTGTCTTGTTTAGTTTATTTTCAAGTCAAGAGTTCTGTTCCATCTCACTCGCTGCATCTCTACAAGCAAGGAGGATGGATGTGTGTCCAGTGTCGGAGTTTTGCCATAACCAACATGTATCTCTGCTCAGTGCTCTGGACTGTGCTGCCCTGTCCTGGATCACGTGTGTCCTGTCACCCCATGCCTCCCCTTGGCTTTGGCTGTGGTTTCCTGGCTCATGTTCCTGTTTTGCTGCAGGCTCTGCTCAGTTTGCTCACTCTTTGCCTGACCCACAGGTTTTAGTAAGTTTTCTCTGAGTTTCTTGGATGGCAGTCCAACCCTGTTCTGGAGAGCCCTGCTACTAAAGATGGACTGGGAGCTAGCAGCAAGGCATCCCTGGGAAGTCGTTAGAAGTGAGGAATTTCAGTCTTCTCAGACCCATTGTGTCAGAATTTGCATGTTAAGAAAATGCCTGGTGTGCCTTACATACCCACTAATGGCTCAAAGCACAATTCCCTGACTTCTCTCTTAGGTATCATGGGAGAGGGCTCCTTACTGCTGCATCTATCCTGTATTCCTATTGGATCAATTGTAGCCAATCAGAAATCTGGAGACACGTCCTTGCACCTTTGATGTCATCCAACTCCAGTGACCTGTGACTGCCTAACTTCCCTAGACTCTACTTGGCTGTAGTATTTATTTGGATGACATTGACCATAGTGTGTGCAAGTGAAGGAGAAGGTGCCTAGGTGAAGAATGTATTTCCATCAAGACTGTACATTTATGAACTGAGCATTAAAAAGGCACACTTTGGCCACAGAGAAAAAAGTTTCCTATAATAAGATCCAATGAAATCAGGCATTTCTTACTGATGACCAATATGCTCATTCTTCATGGTTCTTACATTTAATCCCTGCAAAACTCTATAAATTAGCTTTATTATCATCTCCTTTTTACAAGTAAGGAAAAAATGGAAGTGTGAAGATATTAATTAACTTTCCCAGGGCCACGAAGCAAGTAAATCGTAGGTGGCCTTGGATGCCAGCTGGCTGAGCAGCACACCCACACTCTTAACCATATCACTGTGTGTGGAATCAATGTGAGGAAATCATTCTAGGGATGGAAAAAGAATTCCAGCTCATTGCATCATGAGTAGTCCAGAGTAGTTAGGGCCTAGTACATAAGAAAAGAAGTAATAGAAAGAAAGGACGGATATATCAAGAATTTTTGCATGAAGTAGGGTCTCAGGTGGAAATCTGGTGGAGGGATTGCTAACAGATTTATCTTTAATGTTTCCTTTGTATAATAAGCTCTCTGTTTTTTACTTAGTGTATTAAATTTGAGGTGGATTTGTGTGGAAGCAGGCAAGGGTTAGTGAAAAACATGCACACAAGGCCTTGCAAGCCAGCTCTTACTACAACCGAATCTACAGAAGTGAGCTGAAGGGATAGCATGCATGGCCTTGAGTGATGAGCTGGAGAAAGTTAATGAAACTAGCCTGACAGTGCAAATGGAGGTATAGTATGCACGGGAGAATGTGTTGATCTGGACCTCAGTGAGGTTAGATTGAGGACTAATCTGCATACAGAGGGTAATTGAATCCATTCCTTCACTCAGTCAATATTGGAGTAGCTACTATGTGCTAAGAACTCTCTAGGCACTAGGGATTGAGCTGAGAACAGGCTAGCCATTTCTTGCAGTGTGCATTGTAGTGGGTTTGGCAGAGATAAACCCAGAGAGAAAATGGGGAATAAGAAAAGACAAGGGCTTAGAAGAGAAATAAGAATAACCTTTGCATTTAAAGAAAAACTGAAGAAATAAGTCCAAACTCTTTAATCTGACATAAAATATCCTTCATGATTTGATGTTTCTCTCTCTCTCTCCAGACTTGTCTCCTAAAATTTTCATAACACTGTCTTTACTCAAAAAGAGGTGGAGAAAGACCAACAGTGAGTTAGAAGAAATACCAGAAAAGTATAATATCAGAAAGACCAGAGGAGGAGACTATTTCTATTAAATACTATTGAGATACCAAGGAAGAGAGGTGCAGTGAAGTATCTGCCAAGTTGCAAACAGTTGTTAGAGTCCCAGGCAGGGGCACTTTAAGGGCCTAAGGCATTTCTGCAGGGTACAGACCCATGTGAGCTTCAGTAAGATAGATGTTATATGCCAACTATTACTGTGTTACAACTTATTCCAAAACTTAGTGGGATAATAAGAAAAAAAAAGAATTTATTATCTCATAGTTTTGGGAAGTCAGGAATTCAGAAGCAGCTTCACTGGGTGGTCTGGCACTGGGGCTCTCATGAAGTTGTCATCAGGATATAGACTCTGGCTGCTGGTTGAGACTTGAGGTTCTGCTGCCAAGCTCACTCTTGTGACTGTTTGCAGGAGGCTTTGACTCCTCAATGGCAGCTACTGGAAGGACTGCTACAAAGCTTTGTAGCTGGAATGGCAGCTACAAAGAGAGGGCCATCTTGGATATTTGTTGCCACTGGGGACATGAAAGTGCAAAATAGGGAGGCTTAATTATCTGTGATGGTGGGGTAGGTGGCGTTCATATATCACATGGTTTGCCTTAAAAATCTCTGTGCATATGCTACTCAAAATAACAGCTTTAGATGAGGAACCAGGACATTGATGCCTGAAGGATAGAAAGATGTCTGGCAAATAAGATGAGTTTTCTGGAACCACATATTGTATAACCTAATATTCCTATAACAGTTATGACTTCAAGTCATTGTTATCTGACTTTTAGGTTCTCTTTGACACTTCTGCTACAAATTACCCCATCAAGTATCTTTATGGGAAGGGTGACCCTCATTTTTATACTTATACTTTTATATACACTTTATACTTGTACTTAATATATAAGAAGAGATATATTCTATTTGTCTTATCTAATTTTTAATGTTTTTTTTCTTTATCATATATATCTTTTGTCTTATCATCATCATTTTTTTTTTTTTTTACTCTCTAATGCAACAGTTTCAAAAGAGTGCTGGTAAAAGAAAACCACCTGGTTTGCATGACATCCACAATACAATGAATCAGGAAAGTTACTGTTTCAATCCTACATGTTAGGATATTAAATATTCTGAAAAGATCTGCAGTAAACTAAGTTGTTACAATTTATTTAGCTATAGAATCTTTTTCTTTTTTTACATGATAACTTAGTATCCAACTATCCAGCTAAATTCATGTTCCTTGGAAAACCCTTTAGGATCTAGAAGTCTTAATCTTTCTTTTCTCTTGCACAACTTTCTTTGCTGAAAGTTCTCATTCTGTTGCTTAGAACAACCATAATACTATAATCACCTTCTCCTGTATCTTCTGCTTTTATCTCTTCTGCCCAATCCAGTTTTACACGATCAAAATAGCTATGTTTTTTTTTAATAGCTGTCTTCTAAGACAATCTGATCATAACTCTGCCTTTAAAAAAACCATATGATAATACTCTAGAACCAGACTCAAACTTGTTAGTCTGGTATAAAAGATTTTTTTGCTACTTCTCTAGCTTAGAGTCCTGACATCTTCCCACACAAACTCTGGAGCTCCTGCGTGGGATTTCAGCAATCCCTAAATGTACCATTTTCTTTCATCCTGCCTTTTTTTTTTTTTCCTGAAAAGTCTTTCTCTCTTTCTTTACTCAGAAAGAAGATTATTAACCTTTAGGATTCTTCTTAAATAAAACTACCTGAAGTCTTTCTATATTTCCTTGTCAGACAGATTTTTCTCCCCCATAAATTTTATGTTTAAGTCTTCCTTGTTTTTCATTTTAACTGCAGGAGGCTGAAACTCTCTCCAAAGAATACAGTAGAGGGCCTAGCTGGCTCAGGACTTGCAGCTGGGAAGGCACCAGTTCTTCTGCAGACATTGGATACACTTGAAGCCTGTGTCTGGCAAGTCTGGCTACAACTCTGTCAGAATTCAGAATGGGGATTTCTGTGTGTCCCTTAAATTTTGACAGCTGATCAGTTTCTAAGCAAGTTTTATTATTCCTTTCCTCCACACCACCCAGTGACACTTGATACCTCTATTTATTTAGTACAAATCCACTGAAGTGGTGATACATTTCTTCTGCCTGTCCTATAAACCATTCACCCTTTCCCTGTTCACAGATTTCTGGCTGTTCTTTTCGGGGAATTCCTCTCTCTTTCTCTTCTCTCTGGAGTTAGGAGGGCCTGAGTCCACCCCCATCTTGAGATGGTTCATGACCCGAACTGCTCATTCTGAGTATTCCATTCTTTTGGCCACTGATTGGCTGAGGGGGGAGTATGTGAAGTGAGCTAGAGTAATGAAATTCAGTCTTTCAACTTCTGCTAGAATATCTGAGGAAGAGATGTTCTTTAGCCCTAGTACTTGCTAAGCTGGTCAAGTGCATGTCTGTAGTTACAGGAAGCCAATGTGTACAGAGGGCAAGCTGGAGCGGAAAGACAGCAGTGGGGAACAAAGGAGCCAGAGCTGGGAACTGTTTCTGATGTCATCTGAGTACCTGCAGCTAACCTCGTTTGGAATTTTCAATTGTGTGGGCCAATTTTTTTTTCCAAACACTAGTTTGAATTGGTTTACATCAGAATTTAAAAAATCCTGATAATAAAGATTTTCTTTGTCTATATCTGACTTCCAAGTAATTTTTCTTTTCTCATTTTCATGGTTTCTGACAGATTATATCAGGTACTCCTGTCTCACTATATCAGTTACTTTTAGTGTCACGAGACTCTATCTTCAAGAGTGCATGGGATTTCCCCCAAATGACTATTGTTACTAAGAATACCATTAAGCTCTTCACCCTCCCCCCAATCAGACAAATTGTTATAAGCTTCATTTGGAAAAATATATAAATGAGGACAATCAGGAAAGCCACAGAGAAGAAAGGCAGTATTCCTAGCAGGTGTTCAAACCCACTATGAAGTCTCCATAAAGAAAACAGGGTCACAGCAGCATATGGAGAAATGGAGTGCCTGATGTGATAGAACAGAAAATCCAGAAATCAATCAAAATTAAGTCCTAAATTTAGTTTATGATTAAGATGATAAATCAGTTTCCTATTGTTGATATAAAAACTTACCACAACTATAGTGACTTCAAACAACACAAATTTATTAATCGTCCTGTTTTGCAGGGCAGTAGTCTGAAATGGTCCTCAGTGGATTAGAATTGTGTGCAGGGATGCATGCTCTTCTCCAGGTTTCAAGTAAGAATCCATTTCCTTGCTTTTCGCTCGATAGTCCTTCTGCATTTTATGGCTCTTGGTCCCTTCCTTCTTCCTTAAAACCAGCTGTGTCTTGAAATCTTTCTAAGTCTGACCTCATCATAAGTCTCTTCTTATCACAAAGCCCTGTGGTTACATGCAACTCACCTGGACAGTTCAGAGTGTCCCCCTTAACGTCAGCTGATTAACTCGATCTGCCACTCTAATTACCCCTTGCTGTGTAAACACATTCATAGGTTCCACAGAGGACATAGACATCTTTAGGCAGCCATTACTTTGCCTACCACCAATGACATTGCAAATGATAAATAAGATGAATTTGTAAAATAAATGGTATCAAGATAACTAGTTTATGAAAAAATATAAAAGTGGATTCATTCCTCATACCATATACCAGGATATATTGTGCATGCATAAGAGATTTAAATTAAAAATATGCAGGCGGCACCTATGACTCAGTGAGTAGGGTGCCAGTCCCATATACCGAGGGTGGCAGTTTCGAACCCAGTCCCAGTCAAATTGCAACAAAAAAATAGCCAGGCTTTGTGGCAGATGCCTGTAGTCCCAGCTACTTGGGAGGCTGAGGCAAGAGAATTGCCTAAGCCCAAGAGCTGGAGGTTGCTGTGAGCTGTGATGCCATGGCACTCTACTGAGAGCAATCAAGTGAGACTCTATCTCTATAAAAAAAAATTAAAAATATGCAATCATATGAATACAAAATTCACCCAAATATGGGTAAATTTCTCTATAAATAGAAGTGGTTAAGACTCTTCTAACTATGACTCTGAATCCAAAAGCAATAATAATAAATTATATGTATATGCACATATGAATATACATATGTGTATATACTTATGCCCATGTATGTCTATCCCTGTGTGCACGCACAGGTGCACACACACACACACACACACACATACACACACGATATTTTGCAAGACACAAGCAAATGGCAAACTGATTAATTTAATCTCACAAAAAATTCCTAAGATTTAAATCACTAGGAAGAAAAGGATCAAGAAAATCAACTAGATAAACGGATAATTAAAAAAAATAAAAATCATCTTAAACATATAGGATCAGGATCAACCATGCTCATAACAACAGAAATGCAAATTAAAACTCACCAATCTATAATTTCTCAACTATTTGATGGGCAGAAATCCAAAAATTTGGCAACACTCTCTATTGCCATTGTTGTGGGAAAACAGGTATTGTCACATATTGCCGACGTTTGTGGATGCAAAGTCACCCAATAACTATGGGAAGGAGGTTGGAAATATAGTAAAATACCACACAGCAGCATTTTGATCCATGAAGGAATGCATGTGCAACAGCAGGCCCCCCAAATTATAATGGAACCGAAAAATTCCTATCACCTGGTGGTGTCATAGCTGTCATAACATTGCAGCACATTTACTTGATTTTTAAAAGAACTTTAGGATAGCCTAACTGTACAGTGTTTTTAAAGTCTCCCAGTAGTATACCGTGGGTCTTCACAGTTACTCACCACTCACTGACTCACCCAGAACCACTTCCATTCCAAGTTCCATTCATGCTGAGGGAATGTCCATGCTCTATACAGGTGTATCATTTTTAAATTTTTTTACACTGCATTTTTTACTGTATCTTTTCTAGGTTTAGATAGGGTTAGATATTCAAATATGTAATTACCATAGTGTTATAATTGTTTGCAATATTCAGCACAGTAACTTTCTGCATAGGTGGGCAGTGATACCACATAGCCTGCTGGGGGAGTAAGCCACAGCATACCCTCTGATGTCTGCACCATGAGGACACAATATCTGAATGATACATCTCTCAGAACATGCACGGGGCATTAAGTGATGCATGACTGTATCTGTCAAATTTCATATGCATTTACCCTTTGACCTGGCAATTCCACATGTAGAAATCAATCCCACAGTTACACTAACGCAAATTCAAAAACACATTTTGATGCTTGTGAAAGGCTAGAACCACCTAAAAAGTACTTCAACAAGGGATCAGTTGGATAAGCCCTGGCACAACCATCCAGTGGGGATGCTATGCAGCTATAAAAAAGATTGGGGAAAATGTTCCTGTTTTACTGTACATTTATGTCCAGAATACATTGAGTAGTGAGAAAACCGAGGTGAAGATAATGTGTATAATGTGCTACATTTCTCTAAGTATAATATGCTATGTAAAATAAAACGATGAAGAAAAAAACCCATGACATTAAAAAAATGGTTACTTCTAGAAAGTGGGAGAAGGGACAGGAATGAAAGCTATTCATGACTTTTTAAAATATGCCTTATTGATAGATTTGATTTTGTAACCACTTAAATATTTTACATAATTTAAAAAAATCAATGAAGTAAAAAATACTAATTTAAAAGTTGCAAATGTATATTCAGTTTGGGGCATTGGCAGTGCAGAGGAGTAGTATTCTAAAATGACTTAACAGCCTGGTAATGTGACTGTAATAATATTGTAGGTCATAGTGCTTGTATTTCATTCTAAGAGTATTGTGTGATAATCTGGAAATAGACAAAGTGATGGCCTAATTCAATTATCCTTGTGTCCTTGAGAGACAGGATTGTTATTCTCAGAATAGAAGAAAAGAGATACAGAAATAAAGTGGAAGAGGTGAAGTAAAAATTCTATAGTCTTGCATTTAAATCAAAAGATACAGTAGGAATCTTGATGTTAATTTATTTAAAAATAATTTCTAGTTTTGTCTAATGAAAAAGCCTAAAAATCATGACTAACCAAAGAGCAACAAACCCTCTAGCACCCAGATTTTTATTCTGAAATGCCATTTTCCATGAAAACAAACCAAAATGCTTGCAGCAGAAAAGGTACATAATGAATTTGGAACATTTTACTGTATTTGCTAATGAGGAGGTTATCAAAAACTGCTAAGCTTGGGGGTGGCACCTGTGGCTCATAGAGTAGAGCACCGGCCCCATATACAGAAGGTGGTGGGTTCAAACCCAGCCTCAGCCGAATTGCAAAACAGAAAAATAGCCAGGCGTTTGGCGGGCGCCTGTAGTCCCAACTACTCGGAAGGCTGAGGCAAGAGAATCACTCTACGGGGGCAATAAAGTGAGACTCTGCCTCAAACAAACAAACAAAAAAATAAACAAAAAAACTACTAAGCTTGTGTTAAAAAGATTCAGGGATCAACCTAAAGAAAATCCCTTCTGGTGAGAGATGAAACAATTTCATTTGTGCTAGAAAAAACATGTTCTCTGTGCAGCATTCTGCAACCTTGTTAGCACCAGGAGCTAGTTTCATGGAAGACAATTTTCCACAGATGGGGGCTGGTAGTCTGGGGATGAGTCAAGCTCATTACATTTATTGTGCACTTGTTATTGCTATTGTTATTACATTGTAATATACAGTAGAACCTCTGTAATTGGCCATCACCCTATACTGACCAGCTTAAGCTGACTAATTTTCATAGACTGGACAAGCACCGCAGGTACGTATCAGTACAGTAGGCTTAGTTCCTTCCATTGACCATCTCTGGCTGTTGACCAAGTTGACTTTGGGTGGTCAACTTACAGAGATTCTGCTGTGTAATGATTTAGTCATACAACTCACCATATGCAGAATCCGTGGGAGCCCTGAGCGTGTCTTCCTGCAACTAGGCGGTCCCATTCCGTATTTGCAGCTGCTCTCCATCACTAGCTTCCCACCTCGGATCACCAAGCATTAAATTCTCGTAAAGAGCACACAATCTGTATTCCTCACATGAACAATTTACAGTAGGGTTCATGCTCCTATGAGAATCTAATGCTGCCATTTGATCTGATGGGAGGCAGAGCTCAGGTGCTGATGAGGAGTGGTTGTAAATACAGGTGAAGCTTTGTTCACTGACTTCCTCCTGTACAGCCCAGTTCCTAAGAAGCCATAGACAGGTACTGCTCTGCAGCCCGGGGGTGGGGATTCAAGTTTTCCAATTGGGTGAGCAGTGTTTTATACACAAAGTATGTAAACTATTAGTCATCATCTTTAAAGTTTTGTTATATTTGCTAAATTTTAGTCTGATTATTCTTTCAGTCACTGGGCATGAATCCGTTAGAATAAAATCAACTTTTTAAAAAGTGAACCAATTCGATCATCAAAAAAGAAACAAGCTGCAATGACTTTAATGCTAAATAGTTTAAACAATGGGTTCACAGTAATATTTACTAAGAAAAACATACCACCAAGAAAATATACTGGGTGTAGTATGCTAGACAACAAACATTATTTTTAAAATGGATAGAACATCAGTAGTAGAGACAGATTAAACATTTATCCTGCATTTCCTATATTGTACTACTATGTAACCAAGAGGTATGTGAGCAGAAGTTTGTTTTTATAGAAATGTTCTGGAAATAAATGAAAGAATGATGGAACTGCAATATTATCTCTTTATCCTCCCCCCACCCCTAATGATTCTCATTAGGGATGAGCTTCAGTTATGACTTATAAAATCAGGAGAGACACAATGTGCCTCCCCATGGGGCAATGTGCCATCTATAAGGTAGTCTTGTAAAAATATCAAATCTGAACTCGTCTTGCCTAGGATCTAACAATTGGCAGGAAAAATAGAGAGCATGGGAACTTCCCCAGAATGCCACAGGGATACGATTAGCAAAATCCTGACTGAGAGAAACTCCTCTGAAGATCTAATGACTCAGTCTCTCTAAAAAATAAACATCAAGAGAATGAAATGTGGAAGTCTGTCAGTTAAAACAGATCTACGGGACGTGCTGCCCACATTCAATCAAGCCTTTGTCCTGTGTTTTCTATTCAAACTGGGATAACCTAAGGAATAAGGAATAGGGCTTCCTTCCCCAGTGCCCAGCCACAGCACCTGTCTTCTGACCATCTCCTCCAGCCTGTATTTTAAACATCGAACAGACTTCATGGAGATTTGTTTTCCAATGGGTGAGGCTTCATTATGATAATGCTAACATATTATTAATGATAATAAGAGTGGTAATAATCACATGAGTAATGTTTTTTTTTTTTTATTCTGCACATTATCTCATTCACTCCCCCAGGGATGCGGATGTAGGTCTTATGTTATCCCCATTTTACAGATGAGGAAACAGGCTTGGAGAAGTTGAATCAACTGCTCAGACAATATAAAGCTAGAGATGTGCCCTGGAGAACTTGGTTCTCTGTCCAGGGCTGTTACTTTCCCTACATACCTAATTTAACATAAATTCAAAGGATGAGATTGCTTTTTTGGCTACACGTTCTCTGAGGCTATAAATACACACTGTAGTTAAGTAGAGTCTGCATAGCCTCTAAGATGAATAACATAAAATACAATGAAATTTGTGCCCTTTTTATAGCTGGGGGATTCTTGCCTTTGCATCTAGACTGGAGTTCTGCTTTAAATGGATTGCCATTTAAGGATTGCTTCAGGGATCAATGGTAGTAAAGAGAAATGTTTCAGTCTAATAATATTAACCTGAATATATAAAATGTACTATCTAGGGAGATAATGTACTTTTACATTAGCGTGAGAAAGGCAAAAAAATTAAAAAGTAGAGCAGAGAGGTAGAAAGGTGAAGAGGAAAATAGGTTATGGGAATGAAGATTCAGAATGGGAAATAAGCTTGATGCATAGTTAGTGAGAGTGGCTGGATCAGGTGTAAGGCTGGTCTCACTTTGCAAAGGACATGTTGCAGGGAACTTGGAACCACAGCACTGACCATGTAAAGTTTTGGGTTGTTTTTTTGTTGTTAACAACAACCATTCAAATACTGTTAATGTGTCTCAGAAGGCTGGGAGGCTACTGCACGGATGAGGTAAAGATATTTCTGTTAAACATCTGCTCAGTATGTAATGTCTGGGTTTTGGTATTCAGTTAAGGCTCACTGGAGACCATTGGGTGAGACTGGCAGTTATCTCATGCTCTATTCAGGAAGTGTTAGGACGTGGCAAGTTGTATGAAGATCCTAAAATGGACTCTGACTTACTCTTCTCACAAAACAAGAATAGTTTGAAAGCTTTTATCTCCAAGGGCTATTCTTGAATCTATGAACAAGCTACCTTCAGGAGGGTGATTGGCAAATACATCCTTAGCCTGTCTTTTCAAAATACCTAGATGTGGGTGGTGCCTGTGGCTGGAATAGGGCACTGGCCCCATACACTGGAGGTGGCGGGTTCAAACCCAGCCCTGGCCAAAAGCTGCAAACGAAAAAAAAAACAAAAGTAGATGTACCTGGTGAACTGTTTCCTTTTTCCCCCCTTTTTAAAAATTTTTTATAGGACTGGATATTAAATTTTATATTCCATGCATAACATATAGGATCATAATAACAAGCTAATAATGATAGCATTTTGAGAATGAAAAGTAGTGACCCAGGTAGACTTTACGATATGAATGAGAATGCTCAAGGAATAGGCCAGGGTTATTGATTCAAAGCTCAAACAATTTTAAACACTTCTTGCCACATGGCTTACATAAATCAATGTTCTTGGTTCCTACCCATCTGTCTTACATACCAGTAAGAAATTTTTGGCTACCAGTCTGACTTTGCATAAAAATTCACAGCACAGAAATCAGAAAGTTCCATTTCCCTTCCCTCTGTCTAATCCTCCTTTCACAATAATCCTGCATTCATTAAAGGATGATGTGCTTCTTGTGCTTCTTACCACAAAGAGACTTGATTTATTCTTGGCCTTGAGTTCTTTCTAAAAAAAAAGCCTGACAACATTCTGGAATACTTTAATTACTTGTAGATTAGTCACTGGTTTATGTAACTTATTTATGTAACTACAAATCCCAGGGAATAACATAGTGAGATGAATGTATTAGCTGCTTAATAAATGTAGTTTGTGATTTGATGCTCAGAACCTCTCAACTGAACACATAAAGTTCAATCCAGGCAGTCTCTATTTTTGTGTTGGCTCTGGATTAAGCCTTGATTGATTTGACTGCAGAATAACAGGGCCCTGCCCTGAAGTCCGGTGACCCTGTGTAGTATAGGATTTCCTTTCTGCAAGGCCAAAAAGTCATTGCGTTTGCTATTGTGATGGCTTATTATATTAATAACTCTCCGCCTGTAAACAAGGTAATTTAAAACATGTTGACGTAAATTAAAAACAAAAGTAATCCCATGTAAATAACTTCAGATCCCTTTCTTAAAGGGATCTCTGTTTATTTGTGAGTCTGAACTTGATATTTGTACACAGCCTTTACTTTTGTTGTTCTCAGATTTATTTAGATACTTATTATATAAATCTCTTTGACTCTCATAAACTGTTGTCCTAATCACTATAATTTCTTCCTTTCTACCTGTGTTATAAACAATATAAATATTTTACCAATTTCTCCATGTTTTAAACCAGAGCCGTCCAAAAGGCTAGCCACTTAGCTGTATGTGACTACTGAGTAATCAACGTATGGCCAGAATGAATTGAGATGTGCTGTAAGTATAAAATACACACTGAATTTCAGACTTAACTACCACAAAAAAGAATGTAAAATTATTCATGAGTATAGCTCATTAATTTTTTTTAATATTGATTACATATTTAACTGATAATATTTAGTACATACTGAATTAAATAAACATCAATTTCAGTTTTTTCTTTTTATTTTCTAAAATATTACTACTTGACTACTTTAAATTAAATATGTAGTTCATATTACATTTCTATTAGAAAGGATTTTTATGAACAACACCAATCACTATCAAGGAGATATCATGTCTAGAGAGTTAACAAATCAAATAATCTTTGATTCAATGACTATTTGGTCAATAGTTTCTAGTACATAAAACAGTATAAATCCAGCTTGTACATTTCTTGAAGACATGTAGCAATTTTTTTTACCAGTGAGTAGCTTGTATCTAGTTAGCATTCACATATCCACTATAATAAGCAAATTATTATCCTTTCAAGGGCATTTTTAGTTTTATTTTTTCTGGTAAAACAATTAAACATTTTCCCATAAAAATGAGAGTAAACTGTTCTCTCTTGGGAGATGATTTTTCATAATTGGTCCAGGTTAGAGGAAGAGCTATTTGGATTCCCACCAAGGTTTTTCTAAAGTGACAGAGCAAAGGGAAAGCTCTTAATGCCTCATTACAACATTGGCTGAAAATATATTTTGTCCCTAGAAATACTTGACTTATACCTGGATTTTATCTACCTCTAATTTAATGCCAACTTTTTTTGGGGGGGTATACATTTATTTATTTTTTGTAATTTCAGAATATTAGGGGGTTGCAGATGTTTTTGCTACATTAATAATTTTTATAATGCTTGAGTGATAGCTATAAGTATGTCCATGTTTGGGTAGATTTTTGCCTCTTCTACCTCCTCCCCTTAATTTCCAATCAGTTTTACTTCCCTCCATGCATATACGCGCCCATGAGTTAGCTCTGCTTTCATGGTGAGTACATACAGTGTTTGTTTTTCCATTCTTGAGATGTTGCAATTAGAATAATGGTCTCTAATTCCATCCAAATTACTGTAAAAGGCATTAATTTGTCCTTTATTTTGGCTGAGTAGTACTCCATGGTATACACGTACCACATTTTGTTAATTCACTTATGAATTGATGGGCACTGGAGTGGATTCCACACTTTTGTAGTTGTGGATTGTGCTGCAATCAATACTGGTAGGCATCTTTCTGATCAAAATGACATCTTTTCCTGTGGTTAGATACCCAGTAGTGGGATTGCTGGATAAAACGGTAGGTGTCCTTTTCGTTCATTGAGGAATCTCCCTTCTGTTTTCCGTAGACGTGGCACTAATGCAGTCACCTGCAACAGTGTAGAAGCATTCCTTTATCACAGCATTCACACCAGCTGGTATCATTTTGGGGCTTTTTAATAAAAGCCATTCTAACAGAGATATCTTTTTTTTTCTTGGTGAAGGAGGAAGCTTAAAAACTATCAAGAAGTTGTCTCTGGGAATCCTTGGGTATGATAAAAGTTAAGTTTTTCCTTTCCTACTTCATCCTGTGTTTCCTTAGGAAACAGATAAGGCGCTAATTGGTAGTCATAGTTGTGTTCCTGGCATCATACACATTCCAATCAGGGAAACCAGAGTGACTCTCTTCTTCAGAGCCTTGACAAATTGTTTTTCCAAACATGAGGGTACTTGCCATCCTTCCTGCACTCAGGACATCCTGTGTTGCTGCTCATTTATTCCCTAACAATTATGTCTTTCATTGTTGCTACTGGTGTATTGTCAATTTTATGACTATGGAAGAGCTTCAACGTGGAGGCTGAGACTCATTCATCTTCATTTTTATCATACTACCTTGTACCTAGTAGGGGCTCCAGGGGATTGAAGAAGAAAGAGAGGAAGGGAAGAAGGGAAGGAGAAAAACCACACATGAAGGCAGGAAGCGTGTTAACTGGAGTGTGGGAAGGGATGCTAAGTATGATCTTGCCACTCTCTCTCCACAGGCCAGGGGTTATTCTCACCAATCTCTGCCCCGCCAGACAAACCACCCCTAGTTTAAATGAGTGAACATTTCAAAGAAAATCTGTGATGACTAAACTCCTCTCTTTTTTTTTTTTTTTTTTGAGACAGAGCCTCAAGCTGTCACCCTGGATAGAGTGCCATAGCAACCTCCAATTCCTGGGCTCAAGCGAGTCTCTTGCCTCTGCCTCCCAAGTAGCTGGGACTACAAGCGCCCGCCACAACGCCCGGCCATTTTTTGGTTGCAGCCGTCATTGTTTGGCGGCCCAGGCTGGATTCGAACCC